>PVJX010035114.1:0-18529 GCA_004027295.1 Dolichotis patagonum | reverse complement strand
TTATAAGATTGGCTTTTAAAATCTTTAATGCCTAAGTTTATGAAAGGCAAGTTATAGAATATCTCTTTGTTGAATGTCTTTAAACAAACTACAGTCATGGGATCCCTTAGGAGAGGAACATTTTCTTCAAGGGTTGATAGTAAATATTTTGGTCTTTGAAGGCCAGATGGTCTCTGTCCCAACCACGTACCTCTATTGTTGCCGCTGCCAATATGCGAGCAAATGGACAGGGCTGGCTTCCAATACGGTGTTACTTAGAGGCACTGAAATTTGTATTTCATGTAATTTTCATGCTGTGATCTATTATTTTTCTTTTGGTCTCCCCCTGCCCCACTCCAACCATTTAAAAAATGCAAAAACCATTCTTGGCTCTCCGGTTGTGCAGACAGGTGGTGCGCTGGCTTTGGCCTCCACTGTAGTCTGCAGGCCTTGCTTTCAGAGGCATTGTTGGGCATTTTGGCTGCAGGAAGGCGAGAGACAGACCTGCCTATGGCTCCCAGGGTCTATTACCTCAGAGGCACCCCCTACCCCCATTGCTCCTCCATAGTATTCATATGTCTCTTGTATTATAGGCAACAGAAAGCTCAACCCAGATTACACAAAAAAAGGAATTCACTAGTTTATATACTTGAGGGGTGGTTGATTCAGATCTGAAATATAATTCCTATCCCTCTCCATCTCTTGGCTCTTCTCTTCACAATGGGGCCTTTGCACGTAGGACTCGTGTAAGATCAGGCATTAGAAGTTCTGGGCCTCCTTCTAGTATGTACTGAACCCTAATCACATGGGCATCAGGACCAGCATCTGGGGAGATGGAACACAGGGAGAAGTGTAAGCCATGCTGGGTGGGGTTAGTGCTACTAAATCACCAAGATCTAGAAATGAAGTTGTGTGTGTGTGTGTGTGTGTGTGTGTGTGTGTGTGTGTGTTGGGGGGCAGGCATCTCAAAGGAAAGGGCTCCTTTATTGCTGGGGGGTTGCTACAATTTGAACAAGTGTTCCCTAGAGTTTATTGGTTGGAAACTTAATCTCCAAAGTCATGTATTAATGGTTTTTGCAGTGTGACCTTTGGGAAGTAATTAGGATTAGATGATGTCAGGAGGCTGGGCCCCCATGAGGACCTTAGTTATAGTAACTTTATAAAAAGAAGAGAGACACGGGCTGGCACTCTTGCTCCATCTGCCACTTTATGATGCAGGGCAGTGATCTGGTGCCATGATCTTGTTCTCCTCAGTCTCAAGAGCCACGAGCTAAATAAACCTCTATTCTTAACAAATTACTCAGCTTCAGGTCTTCTATGACACCAGCAGAAAAGATATTAGACAAGGAAAAAATCAACAGATGTCCACTCTACATGGGCACACCAAATAGTGACATTTAGAATCTAACTGCCTTGAATGAGGTATATTTGGGGAGCTGCTAAGAGGAGATTGTTTTTCATACCTCTTCTTTTTTCACGAATCGCTTGACTTCCCTTTGACAAGTTCCTTTGCAGGTTCCTGCTTCTCTCAGAGCAGACCTTCGGGGCTTGACCAGCCTAGAGCTCCATAAAGGTTTATTTTTCATGTTCTGAGCAGTCAGGTGAGCTAGGATCATAGCAGCCAGTTGACTGAAATTCTGTTTAGGAGAAGCAGTGACTTGAATAACTAACAGCCTGGGTCAGTCACTCACTGCTTTTGATAAATGCAGATGGAGCCAAACATTTGAGCCGGGCTCAAAATAGCTGTTTGTGACGTGGACTCTCCATGATTCATACTGGAGCTTTCCACATTTGAGGTATTGTGGACAGTTTTTCTGCTTCGCACCATATCGGAGTTGGCCGTTTCTACCTTCTCCTAAACACAGTTGATCACTCCAGTTTATCCCAGTTTGTCATTCCAACCTGTTTTTCTTTCACTCTTAGTGTCCTTTGTTAGATCCAATATCTTTTCCCTCCATCCTCTATCAACCCAAGATTTCAGCCTTCTGTTACTGGTGCCCATGTTAAGATCTGCCAAGCAAGAAACTCAGCGTGTACCAGTCCTCACTTAGGCCCAGACTGATGTTTCAGACCCCGCAGTCTGAGCCCAGTGTAATCCTGGGCATGAGCATGTGGAGAGGCTCTGGGTCCCTGGGACGCACCCCCCCCCATGCCCAGCCAGTTGGCCCTGAGTGCAGGAACCCTCCCTTGGGGGAGAGTGGGAGACATGAGTAGCCTGTGGCTAAGTCAGAAGAAGAGGAGGGAATTTGTGCAACTGCAGGGGTGCATTCATTTATTGCTTTTATTTTATTGACTGATTTGTGTCCTTGCTGGGTCCCAGGCCCTGGACTAAGCACTTTGCACACATTATTATGCATTCAATCCCTTGGCAATTCTCTGAGGTAATCATAGGCAGCTGGTCTTCCTATTTCTATATTCATGCTCTTTAACAGTTCATCTCTAATAGGAGATGAAACCACTTAAAAAAACAGAACCAGGTCAAAATCTGTAGGTTGACTACTGGGGCTAAAATACAAACTTTTCACTCCGACCCACAGATGTTGCATCATCTGATCCCTTTCTGTCTCTCCATCTGGTGACACCGCTCCCCTTTTTCATTTTACTCCACCCACACAGGCCTTCTCTCTGTTTTTGTTTTGTTCTGTTCTTTGTTGAGACGGAGTCTCGCTATGTAATCCAGACTGGCCTTGAATTGGCGATCCCTTTCCCTCAGTTTCCGAGTGCTGGGATTATGGTGAGAGGTACCACACGCAGCTCTTCTCTCTTCTTGCAAACAAGTTTATTCCCTCCTCAGGACTTTCATACTTGCTGTTCCACCTGCCTGCAGCATCTTTTCTTTTTATCTTCCTGGGCAACCCCTGCTGGTCACTCAATGTCAACTCAAATGCCACCGTCTCAGAGTGGGCTTTGTGGGCCCTGCTATCTGAGAAAATCCCTCACCTGTCACTTTTTAGCTCTTACTCCACTTTACTCTCTTAGTAGTCCTGTCAGTTCACATGATGATGCTTAGTTTTTGCCTGCTGTCTTCTTCCCTCCCAGGAGGGGTGTCTTATTCTTTGTTCCTAGAACATCGTCTGCTGTGGGGTGGACTTGCTGAAAGACTGAAGAGGGAGCCATTCCATTGCCTGAGGCCCCACGGGGCAAGAACCACCTGTCAGGCCAGAGCCTGAGTCTTCAGAAGGATGTCAGGGATGATCAAACTCAGTGCCTGAGAAAAGTGTCCCAACTGGCCCAATTTTGACCAGTCAGTCTTTGTGCCCAGTTATTTGGTTCCTTTAGACTTGACCACTTGGGTTTTGTATCTACCGTGGCATTTCTGTGCCAGGATGTTTTCCCTATTCTAATTCAGTCACACAAGGAAGTCCTAGATTTTTGCCCCACTGGTATGTAATCTTCTTTCTCTTTCAGTGTGGAAATATTTTTTCCTAATTATAATAATAATGCTATGCCTAGTCCTCAAGGAATTGAAAAGAAGAGCGGAAGTGTGTGACTCCACGGTGAAGAAACCAGAAGCTACTACCTCACCAGGCCCATAGATGGTGTCTTTCTGTGTCTTTGTATAACAGAGAGATGAATATACTCCTTCAACTCATTTTATCTCATTCATAAAGGTGAAACTGTCACAAGCTAATAACCTCCCCCAAGTCCCTACCTTTTAATGTTGTACTATCACATTGGGAGTTAAGTTACAACATGAATTTTGAGGTAACATAAACATCCAAACTGCAGCATTAATCATAAAAAAAAATTAGAAAAATTCCAGTTAAGGGATCCTCTACAAGTTATCTGACTAGTACCCTTCAAAACTGTCAGGGTCAGCATAAAAAATGAGGAAAGTTTGAGAAAGTATCATAGCAAAAAGAGCATAACGGGCACACTAAAGAAATGTCACATGATGTCCTAATAAGACCCTGGCATGGAAAAAGGGCAGTAGGTGAAAAGTAAGAAAATCTGAAAAAGTATGAATTTTAATTAGTTTTTTAAAAAATTCCTAAGAACTTCGAGCCCTGATGCGTTTACCTTTGTGGTTAAGTTCTCTGTGTAGAGCCTCATCTTACTCCCCATGTGGACTTTTAGTCCAGCCTCTGCATTTCTACATTTGCTTTCTTCTCCTACCACCCCTGATCTTTCCTCTCGCTTGCCATGTCTGTACACAGCCTGTGTGGCTCCATGGCTTCCCTGCCTGGTTGCCTCTGACCTTCCAGCAGCCTGAGCCGCTACAGACCACCCTCCTCTCACAAGAGGCTGCATCCCACACTATTTTCCAGTCTTAAACTTTCCAAATGCAAAAACTGCTCTCTGTACAGTTCATCTCCCCACCAAGTTTCCAGGCTGTGAGGAATTAAATGAGCCACATGATTTCCAGGCTAAGCAAGTTTTAAAAACTGAAATATTACTTTAGACAGTCTCAATTTATTTTCCTCCAGATTCCCATCATCTTATCCCCACCGAGTATGGCTTTAAGCAGTACCATCTGGTTCTCTAACCACCCTTGTGTGACCGAAGCTCTCTGCTTACTTCTGAGTTGGTTTATAAATTGGAAGTGTTAGAGTTTGGTTAAAGATGCATGAATCACTGCTCAGGATAGATTTATAATTGTCTGTATTCATGAAGTCGTTCTGAGATTGCAAGAGTGGAGGACATTTCAAAAAAAATGAACTTTGACTGGTAGGATGAACCAACTGAAGTCCTGAGAAACCTTAGTTGTTTACGTAATTTGAACTGGTCAGCTATTATTGTTATTAACAATTTTCAGCTTTAATTTATTAGCCCTAATCATTCTCTTTGACACAAGAAGACTATTTTATTCACTGATATAATCCCCAAAGACCCCAGAAATGAGTTTGAGGCCTTTCAGCTTGGGGTTGGGAGAAGGATGTCAGGGTGGCTTGGTGACTCATTGAAGGTCACTTAGAAGTGTTGAGAAGAGGACACTAAGTAATGCAAAATGACATTAGGGTTGTTGAATAATGTGCTGGAACTCGTGTGTCATCTCCTTTTCAAGGCCCCACCCTGGAGCTAACACTTACATTATTCAAAGAAAGCCTTTCTGGAAATCCAACCTGGGACCTGCGTCTCAACCTGTGGTAAAGTCTTTGGCACATCCTGAATGGAGATAAATCTTCCTTGGAGACAGTGTTTGGAACAGCCTGACCCTGGTGTCATGGTGCCATGAGACTGAAGGAAGAGGCAGAGAGACCCAGGACTGCAGAGTGCAGTAAAAATAAATAAAAGAAAAAAGAAGAGAAGAGAAGAGAAAATTAAAAGGACCAGGAATGTAGCCCAGCATAAAAGCCCTGGGCTCAATTCCCAGTGCTGCAAAATGGGGGTTAAGAAGGGACGAGGGTGCCACAGTGCCCTTCGAGATACACCCCAGTGACCCCAAGACCTCCCACCAGGCCTCCTTAAAGTTCCCACCACCTCCCAACAGCGTCATACTGGGAACTAAACCTTTAACACATGAGAGACACTGGGAGGCACTTACTCACCCCAGAGCCTGCTTTATTACATTTATTTTCTAGACAACTCAGATGAGGCTGAGAAACAAGAATTGAGGGAAGCTGAACACTGTGCCCAAGATCGTATTAGAGAATAGCCACCTTTGCCAGGATCTGGAGGGAAGGCGGTTTCCCCAACTACAAAATCTTCCTGACAGAGTGACTGTGGGTGTAAACATACTATGCATGGAATGGAATGGCGGCGCTGTGCAACGGAAGGTCTAATTCCTCTCTGGCCCCGCGGCATCTCCTTCACAAGGGTGGCTGAAGGGGTAGCGCAGCCCGGAGCTCCTGAATTAAAAGCACTTACTTCATCTCCTTGGGAAATGGTGACTCATTAAAAACAACCGGCTCCTCATTACATTCACACTATAATGAGAAGGAGAGATGTACAGCACATCCCATGACAGGGTGTTTGGGATGAAATGAGTGTCTTTCCTGCATCGTTGGATTGATGCGAGTAAAAGCTGGGATGTCACAAGGAGATTCTCAAATGCATCAGAATATCGGTTCCCCACTAATGGGGCTCAGATATATTTCCCTGGTATTTAAACTCTCTTGGGTCAATACCAAGAAGAAGTTCCTGAGGATGCTTGGGGTGGTGGAGCAGTTTAGGGACTGGTGCCTATTGGACTGCTATGTTTTTACTTAAAGACAATGACAAGGCTGGGGTATAGCTCAGTGGCAGAGGGCATGCCCAGCATGAACCAGGCTCTGGGTTCCCTTCCCCCCAGTGAAAATCAAAGTGTAAGAACCCGAGGTGCTTGTGTAGACAGGATGTGGCTGTGGTGAATTCTATGCACTGTTTAAAGTTCTGGATACTCTATTTGGTAGCCCTTTGACCCAGAACTTGGGCTTTGGAGTAAGATCCATCTGGGTTGCAGTCCTAGCTCTGCCATATGTTGACTGAATGTTTCAGCCAAAATACTCATAGTCAATGCTTAACAGGGGTGAGCTCTGGGTGTAAAATTATGAAGCAGGCAAACACAGGGAGCCTCTGCAGCCCTTGTCACCCATGACTGGAAGACTTCTTGGTACCCAGCAGCTTATGACCTGGTTTATATATAAGTGCAAAGTTTCTAGGAGATTGCTACCTCTCATCCTCCACCACCCCCGCCACTCCTGTGCCTGGATAGACTTACATTTCTGAGGTGAATAACCAAACTCGCCGGCACCTCCCAGTCATGCCCGGTGCTAGCTCTTGTTTGCCAGTGCAGCTGCTCTTGAGGCACGAGACTCCCTGGGTGGCATTTGGGGATAGAAAGATGGATTTAGCTGCCTCTTTCCTGAGAAGTGACTCAGCTCCTGGAAGCTTAGCGACTGCAATGGCAGTTGCAGCCCTGAGGACTTTTGTGCCTCAGTGCTTTCTTCTCACCACATGGCAAGCAGGCTCTGCTTGGAAGTGAGCAGCAGGGCCTAGCGAGGACCATGCTCTCCAGTGCACCTGGAATGTCCCTCCTGTCTCCCCACCTCACTGGCCCTCCTCAAGGAAACATTTTTTGGCAGCCACTGGATGCCTATCTTCCAAGTGGAAAATGTCAGGACAAAACATCCTATCCAGCCAGTTTTTATCACACAAGTTCAGACTGAAAGGAAACTAACCATGCATGATGTTCATTTATTCATGTCCTGCCTAGTCTGAAGGCCGGAAGATACCCAGACACAAACCCTAACCCAACGTTATCCAAATCTCTAGGAATAAGAGCTGGGAAATTCCCTTTGACAACCTTTCCAGGTAAGCACCATGCTTACTAACATCTGACAGCAGCTACTTTTCATGTACCTAAAGCAATACAATATACAAGTGGGGTGTCCCATGTATGATATACTTGGGTCCGGCAGTGGTTCAGATTTTAGAATTTTCTTGGAGTTTGGAATATTTGCAGAGATGTTACCAGTGGAGCATCTTTAATTTAAAAACCCCAAATCTGAAGTACCCCAAATTTTCTGATCTTTTCAGAATATTTCAGATGCCGAACCTCAGCTGTTTTCCCTGTTATTATGATGACAATACTTTTCAACCTGGAAGATGGTCTTTCAAGGGATGTGATTGATCAGAAGGGCTTTTAAGTAGAGTGGTTTAGCACTTCTTTTCCTGAACCTCAACCCTCTCATTTGTAAAATCAGGTAATAGTGCTGACCACCCAAGGCTGCGCTGAGAATTGAATAAGGCAACACATGTGTTCTGAGGTGCATAAATGCCCCACTATTGTTACCGAGCCAACTCAGGTTTCTTAATCATTAAACTGGGGAAACCAATCTGTCTACCACCCAGGGCAGAGGTTGCAGAGATTTTCATAAAGGTCAAGGAAGTAAATATTTGAGGCTTAGTAGGCCCAACAGTCTCTGTCGCAACTTCTAAACTGTGCTCAAAAGCAGCTACGAATAGCGTGTATATGAGTGAATGTGATGCATATTCCAATACAGCTTAACTTGCCACACTAGGCACAAGGTTGGATTCAGCTCTCTGGATGTAGTTTGTCAACTCCTGACCTACAGTGCTGTGCAGATTAGAAATAAACCTTATAAAGAGCCTAGTTCTATGCCTGGAGTGTGGTACTCATTATGAAAAAAGAGTCTTTTTATTTTTCTTCTCAGTATTTGGGATTGAACCCAGTGTCTTTGCACTGAGCTATACCCCCGGGCTGTTTTTAATTTTTTATTTTGAGACAAGGTCTCATGAAGTCAGTAAGTGGCTCTGACTGGCTTGAACTTGCAACCCTCCTGCCTCAGCCTCCCAAAGTGCTGAGATTACAGTCCCAGACCACCAGGCTCAGCTATTTGATCCTGTTTCTGATTCAAGGTTTAGACTTCATTTCTTTTGCTAGGAAAAGGACAGCATCTTTAAGCAAGACTTTTCAACACTAGTCTCAACCCTACTCTCTCCCTCCAAATCAAAGCTAAATGTTTCTTGCTATACCTGGAGTCTGGCAGTCGCCGCCTCCACCCTCCCTGAAGGATGGAGGTAAAATGCCAATTCGTGGGGTGTGATGAATTCTCTTTGTCCCACGCCTCACCCCAGGATGCGTTGCCATTTTCAGCATCTGTCCCCTGGAAGGCTCATTGCCCATCTGACCAGGACGTGAAAAATGAGGAATGTTATGTTGTGGGGTAGTTAACAAAGCATGTTCACGTGCACACATGTGCTTAACCCTCCGCAGGATGTGGCTAAGGCAAGTGACTGGGAGAAGGCAGAGAGAGAGAGAAAGAGAGAAAATGAATTAGTGAGCTGGGTTTGAATTCTGTCTCTACAATGTTTTGTGGGCAGGGAGTGTATTCGGGGTAGAGTTCAAGCTTAGTGTGCAGAAGACCCTGGGTTGGATCCCTAGCAGCACAAAAAAAAAAAAAAGTTGTGGTTATTTGATGTTGGATAAATCTTTTTTTCTTTTCTTCTCTAAGCCTAAGAGTCATTGTATGTTAAATAGGGACTAAATAAAATAAGATACATAAAGCCTCCGGCCCATGGCAACTGTGGAACTGCATTTTTTTTGTTTTTGGTACCAGGGATCAAACTCACGACCTCACACTTACCAGGGAAGCACTTGAGCTCCTGAGCTAAATCCCCAGCCCCTGGAACTGCATTTTGTAAAAGGGAAAGGGGTTCTGTCGAGGTCATGTCAAGCAGCTGTTGACTGGCTCGAAATAGGTTAACTGGCTTTTACCAGACCCTAGTTCTCGCTACCCACTCTGTACACCCTGACTGCTTCCTGGGACTCTGTTGCTTCTAAAGAGCTTCTATCTGGGATGACTGAAACTCTTGGAGAGAGTGACACTGCTGTCTGTGAGCTTGCAAGCCCATGGCCATTAACCCATGTAGGGGTTTGATTAAAAAACTACAGTGATGTTCAAATTTTATTACAGTAAAAGACCCTAAAATACCCCCCTTCATTGTGATCCCCCTTTCTTTAACATTCTCATCCCATCATTCTTTCCACTTTCTGAAGCAGTTCTGGAAGTCCTCCTTTGTAAGTGTCTTTAGTTGTACTGATATGGCTGCCTCAGTGCCCTGAATTGATTGAAAATATTTACTTTTCATGACTGTTTTGACTTTGAGAAAGAGCCAGATGTTGCATGAAGCAAATCCAGTGAATAAGATGGATGAAGACACACTGCAATATTTTTATAAGCCTGCCTTTCCGTTGGGTGACTCTTGGCAGCAGCATTCACCATAGTTTTGATCATACCTTGTAAAGACGCCCATGAAAGACCTCCAGAAATACTTTTGAAAGTGACAAGAACATGGTGGGATAAGTGTGTGGGAAGCAAGGTGAAGCATTTTATTTTTTTTTATTTTTTTATTTTTTTTATTTTTTTTGGTACCGGGGATTGAACTCATGACCTCACGCTTGACAGGCAGGCGCTTAAGCCACTGAGCTAAATCCCCGGCCCAAGGTGAAGCATTTTAAATGGGACCAGTGGCAGTGTGTCTTTCACTGTAATAAACTTTTAAAATTGAGACATTCACCGTATATTTTGATCACCCCTTGTAAGACACTCCTCCATTTTGATGGACTCACACCCAGGTAAATCCATTGCAAGCAAAAATACATTTAACATGCTTAGCCTACTGAACATCCTGGTTTAGAAACCCAGCATGCTGTAGTGTTGGTCACCATCACAATTGTGGGAACTATGGCCCCCATGGCACAAGAAAGGATAAGACTGTGTATCATTAGACCAGGTCAAGATCCAAATTCAAAATTCAAACTAGGATTTATAAAGAATGCATAGGACTTTCGTGCAGCTGGGGAACATCTGTAGTGGTTTATGTCCTCCTAAATTTCATATCCATCCAGAACCTCAAGGTATGACCTTATTTGCAAAATAAGTCTTTGTTGAGGTAACTAAGATGAAGAGCAAAATGAGATCACATTTTGATTAGGGCTGGCCCTGAATCAATTTATTTTATTTTTTTTATTTTAAAGATAGTAAAATCCAACAACACAAGACAGAACAAAACCAATTAAAACAATGCAGCAAAACTGGTACAGAACTTCAAAGCAGGGTACCAGAAAACAATAGCTATCATAGTATATCTTGTTATCTTCACAACAGATGCCCATTCCATCAGGTATAGCAAAATCAAACCAAACACAAAACAGAATAAAACCAATCAAAACAATATTGAATAAAGCAAAACAGTGAAAACAATAATTTGACTTCAAAGACAAGATAGAAGGAAATCCCTCATAGTTGCTATATTGCATACTATCACCCTCCCAAGAGATGCTCAGGCCACTGGCCCCAGGCCTGCAAAATCAACCAAGCAATACTAGCATTTAGGTGCATTATGTACCTTAGTTGCTACCAACTCAGCCTGTCTTCCGAACCAGCCAGTTGCTGGGGGGGGTGGGGGTGGGGAGGTGGGACATGACGGGTCTTGGAAGGTGTTTGATTCTCAGCCCATGCTCTGTTAGGCTCACAAGAGCCCCTATCTGATTTTTCTTTCCCTGGAACCCACACAGCTTACTATAAAGGCTAGTTGATTTCTTGGTTGATCCCCCAAATCCCAGCATCTATTTTATTTTACAGAAGATAAAACCAGGAAAATAAAACAGAATAAAACCAATCAAAATAAACCAGTGTGATACAGGACTTCAAAACCTTACAAAACCAAAAATAGTTACCATGATGCCTTTTTTTGTCTTCAGAATAGCTGCAGATACCTTTGGACATAGTAAAAACTGAACAGAATAGAATAGAATAGAAACAATAAAAACAAAACAATGAATGCAATAAAGGACTTCAAAACAAGCCAACAGTAAATCCAAAATGGCTACCATAATATGTCTTGTTATCTTTCAAATAGCTGCTCCTGCCATCAGTTTAACATAATCAAATAAAACAAAAGAGAATAAAACCCAACCCAACAAAACAATGAAAATAATATGGTTTCCAGGCGGGGTTCACCTCCCGGTGAGGCTGGGTTCACTCCCACCACAGTCCGCAACTAGTCCTAAATCTAAAAGGACAAATCATGAGACAGAGGGCCACATGAAAACAGGCAGAGGTTGGAACAATGCAGCCACAAGCCAAGCATTGCTGGGAGCTGCCAGGAGCTTGGAAGAGGCAGGAAGCGTCCTCCCTTGAGAGCCTTCAGAGGAAGCAGGGTCCGGCCAATACTTTGATTTTGGACTTCTAGTCTCTAGAACTGAGAGACTGAATTCCCTTTGTTTTAGGTCTCCCTGTTTGGGGTGATTTGTGAAGGGACCAGCCTGAGCTCTGGGATGTGAATGAACAAGAGTATCTACTCTGAATGCTGTGTGGACAAAAGCTGGCCGTGATGGGATACAGTGTGGATTTCAAGCCACATGTGTGCTTGGGTTCAGCCATCTTTACTCAGCCCTGAACATATAAACCTCTCCAATTTCCACTTCTACTTGCCTCCTCCTTTAGTTACCCCCGTTTAGAAAACTGGTCAGTACTCATTTGCCCAGCTGAATACCAGGTCCCATTCTGTCTCTGTTGTGAAATCTTGGAGCTCTTTGGAAATACAAAGAGAAACCCAATTGCTCTGAGACACTGAACCCATAGTGGAGGGAATCACCAATAGGCCCATGACTATTAAGCCAAAGTCTCTGTCATCCTAAGTAATTGCTGGGCTTTTCTGTTGCCTTTATTGTGGAAATTGCCTCAGCAGACATGAATTGCCTCACAGTTCAACCTGAGAACCAACTCAGTACTGAGAATGGTCTCTCACCTTCAAGGTTTTGATTGGTGGAGGGAAAACAGGTAATCTTGGTACACAGAATAATCACGTTAAAGGCTAGGTGATCAGAAAGTATGCAACTTACCAACAATCTGATGTCTACTGAAGAACTCAGGGCCAGAAGAGTCCCACAGAGGGACCAAGTATGTCCTAGGGCTCCTAAGAGCAGGCACCAGTCTGTGACCCAAGCAGAGAGGAGCTGATTTCAAGGACGAGCCCATTGCCTTCACAGGTGTTAGGGCCAGGGTCCAAGGTGCAGGAGGGAAACCGACAGGTAGATTGAGGGTACCTGCCAGATCATGGGCCTCTGCATGATAAGAATATAAACGCTGAGCTGCAGAACTGTAGGACCCAGCCTTAAGTGCTCAAGGAACCAGCAGATAGATGAAGGTGATGTGATGTGGCCCTCAGACTAAAGCAAGCACACTTCCACAAAGTCACCCTCTCTACCTTGTATATTCCCTGGAATATTGCATCCTTTAAAGCTCAGCCATCCAGTCTGGAAATGTAGCCCTAAGGAACTTTTCATGTATGCAAAGACCCAGCTCTGGGACCAGCAGCATAGGGTTGTTCACAGTGGGGCAAAGTGGGAAACCACCTAATGCTGCAGATTTGTGATACAGCCCTGTACAGAAAATGACCAAACTTTTCAGACAGCTGCTCAGGAAGAGCATCCAAGGACAGTGCTTGTGAGGAGTGCTAAGTGAGCCGAGCAGGTACCAAGGCAGTGAGACAATGCTACAAAAATAAGACCTACACAATGGTGGGTATTGAATACAATGGTATATAAATGTGTGTGTAGATATGCATATTAGCAGTTTTAACTACTAACAATTTGGTATACATTTTTTCAGTCTTTAAAACGTGTATATAAGATAATATATATATATATATATATATATATATATATATATATATATGGGTTGAATATTCTTTATTCTAAATGGATGGTGCCACACACATACAGAATGAGCATCTTTTCCTTCCCTGTCCTCCCTCACTTGTGCGCAAATGAAGAAGAGGCCATAGGCCCATGCTGTGAGAAGAGTGAATTCTGTAAGCCAAGAAGACAACTCAACCAGGTGCCAACTCTACTGGACCTTTCATCTAGGACTCTAGAACTGTGACAAAGTACATTGCTGTTGTTTCCTAGCCAGTAATACTTCATTATGGAAGTACACAGTGTCTTGGTAACATTTATGGTCATGTACTGTAATATATAGTTTCTTGTGTATTTGGAAGCTATACAGAAATGTTTAAATTTGATATGATCCCACTTGTTGATAATATATATGATGATCTGCATAGAGTTGGAAGAGTACCCATCAAAAAAATTTTTTTAAGAGCAGAATATACTTATTGAGAGAAAGAAAGCTTCTGTGTGAGAGAGAGACAAAAGGGGTCCCAAGTGGGTTGTCAAAGACTCTTTCATTTCTAGGGACTTCTATAGAATAAAACCACAAGGTGCAATGGGTCCAAGATGGGGAAAACATGGGAACTCCTAAGGCAGGTGGGCATTTAGGGCAGAACTATGGTCAACCAATAAGATTATATTGTTCAGGTAAGATTGACCAAATCAGGGACAAATGGGGAAATGAGTCACATAGCAAGCAGGCATACTTTAAAGAACAGTGACTCGTTCTATAGGGGGTTGGGGTGTTGACCCCTGGCTTCCTCAAGGAGATCCATATCTGTTTAGAATATCAATCCCTGATGTCTATACTTAGGGTATAAGTGCATTTGTTTTGCCTTTTGTCTTGAGTTCTGGCCTGCACCAGAGGTGTCTGTCTCCTCCAGGGTTGCAAGGTATCTGGTCTTCTGCACTTGGTCCTTTTAGGGGCTGGCCCTATCTGACTGCCTATTATTAGGATAATTATGAGTACAGTTAACAAAGATTTCCACCAAGAGAAGCTAGTAATGGCTTTCTATAATGAAGATAAGAATAAAACTCAGGACATTTTAGAATCTGATATGTCATTGATTTGTCATCTACTATGTTGAACAGTTATTGAGATATTAGCAAAAGGATCAGGAATGTACACACATTCAGCTTTTACAATTTACAAGTATCTCCTGGACTACTATTAGAACGTCTAATGCCATATGATTTTGGAGGATGGCCAGCCTGTCTCATTACTTTTACTTTTTTTTAGGAGAGGCCAGCTGTGGTGTCACTTAAGGCTTGTTGAGTGCAGTTAAGACCTCGATATGTGTCATATAATCTTTTCTCTAGACAAGATCTGGTGAATCCCAATAAAAGGAATCCAAAGGAATCTAGCATATTTGTTACTGGTTTTATCTCTATGATGCCTTGGGGTTTGGCATCTTTTAGACAACAACAAATTTTAATCAAACATGTATAGTCAAAGCATGAGCATTAGAGCTAGCAGGTGAGTTTAGAAACTGTTTCTAAAGGACAGCATTGTTACCGACTGACTCTTACCACCATCCCCCTTTTAGACTCCTTTCTTGATGAAGTCTGACATTTTGTTATAAATCTCTTTAGCTATAGTTCTAAATTTTTGAAAACATATGAGAACCAGTTTAAGATATTATTTTGCCCAATGAAAAACTGTCTAAAGTTTTTGTACATGAACAACAATATATACTGTATTTGTGAAAAACAGTCTCAGCATCATTGATTAACTGGCAAGCTGAATATATATTACAACATTTAGACAAGATAAAATCTCTCCAGGATTGGAGTTGGGTTTTTAGGCATAAACAAAAAGAATGAATGATGGGAAAGTTATCCCAGTTACAGTTTAACCGACCTATCTTTTGATAACTATTTACTGAAGTACAATGCCTGGAAGGAAGACCAGAATTGAGAAGGACAAAGAGACATGTGCCAATGTCCAGCAATTGGCTGGTTTTTTTAACCTCTTGTCATGATTACTCGGGGCTCTTCCTTAGAGATGACAGGCAGAGATGATAGTCTGGCCAGAGGGAGGAGATGAATGCCCCAAAGCCTGTTAGTCCTGCTGGATCAGCTGATAGGATGGGTCTGAACTCTGTGGCCTTGGCCTCAGAGGGCAGTCCAACCTCCAGTGGTTACCTTTGCAGTTAGGGCATGGCATGGAGGGTCTCGTAAGGTAGGCTCGCTTGTGGGAGTGATAGCAGGTCAATGTAGTCTTCACTGAACTCTTCTTGGAGCCCCAAGAATCAATCTTAAGGTCTGTTTTTAAATATTTATTTATTTATTTATTTAGGTACCAGGATCGAACTCATGACCTCATGCTTGCCAGGCAGGTGCTTATGCCGCTGAGTAAAAGCCCTGGTCCAAGGTCTGTTTTTTTAAT
The DNA here is from genome assembly GCA_004027295.1 of Dolichotis patagonum. Classification (NCBI taxonomy): domain Eukaryota; kingdom Metazoa; phylum Chordata; class Mammalia; order Rodentia; family Caviidae; genus Dolichotis; species Dolichotis patagonum. Next base: position 3,041 of record PVJX010035114.1, on the reverse strand, counting down.
GCTGCAACAAAGGCAGTCACTTTTTGGCCTCTTTGGTTTCTCCTTTGGCTTTCTCCCAGTCATGATTACAGCATACTAAAGAGGCAGTTTTAACTAAAGTATCCAGTGCAACTGAACTATCCAGCGCAAAGGCTGGCTTTTGTAATTTTTTCTAACATTTGGGGTGGACTGGGTAGTAAGTCTTTAAGCAAAATCTGTCTCAGTGCCTCTAGTACATTATCTTAGAAGTCAGAGGAGTTTTCATCTTTCTCCTGAAAAATAGCTGATAATTTAAAATAACTAGAAGGCTTGGTTTTTATCCTTCTTAGACCTTATAAAATACACACTTGAAAATGTCTCCTGTTCCAATCTCCTAGTTGCTAGGCCCATAGGGTCTTGGGTGGGAACTGCTTGTGCCCCACGGCTTGTGCTTGTTCCCTGGCTGTCCGTCTCCCAGCTGACTAAAATTAACAGTATGAGATTCATCTCCAAATGCAATATCTAGAATTCAGTGTTTAAGATTAACATGAAAAATGTTCATGTTTCTTTCTGGACATTGGGGTTACGAGTGACTGTTTAATCTGTATATATATTTTGCATATATGACCTATACTTTTTACAACAGTCTTGTATTACTACTACAGTTGTATGACTTGTATTACTAATACAGTTTATATTAGTACTATTATATTACTTAGCATTACCAGAAGATATCAGTATAGACTTCCTTTTGCCTACAGTCATCTTTGGTCTTCAAGGCCTTGGTGAGCTGAACTGGCTATGGCAAAGGGGGCAGAAGCTCAGAGGTAGGGCTCAATCACACCCTAAGCACTTTGTTAGAGCTTGGTAAGCCTCTTTCTGCTGTCAGGACAGGTTTCCCCTGTGTTTTAGTGCATTTTCCTTTGCCATAACAGAATACCTGGCAGTGGGAAGCTTATAAAGAGAAGAGTTTATTTGGCCCTTGGTTGTGAAGAACTGGAAAGTCCTGGATTGGGTAGGCATGACGGGTGCCTCATGCTGTCATAACTATGTGGAAAAAGCAGAAGGGCAAACAGGTGTGCACAGGATGGGAGAGGGAGATAAGGACACTGAAGTTGCTTTCTAAGGCTGGAACTCGCAGAGTTAATCCCCACCATGAAAAGACCTAATTATCTCTTTCCTTTGTTTGTTGTGGTGATACTAGGGACTGAACCCAGAGCCTTTGTTTACTTATTTGGGTTTATACCCTCAGTTTTTATTTTTTATTACGAATGTTTGCATTGCATAGTGGTTGCATTTCTTATGTGGGATTGATCCATGTACACAACACATCTTAATTCTTTTTTTAATTCTCTTTCCCTCTTCTCCCTTTCCTCTCCCTCCACCACTTACTCTCCATTTGAACAAAATTCTATCTCTTTTTTAAAATATTTTATTTAAAGAGAAAAAAAAACAGAATAAAGGGTAGCAACAATACAGAGTTCCAAGGAAAAAAGGAAAAGAATAAAAGCAAAAAAACCTAAGAAATTATTACTTGACAAATTACATACTGACTTCTTGGAAATAGCTGTTCAAATTACAAAGTTAAAACATGTAAAGTAGTCATTCAAACAGTGAGACTGTTAACAGTTCTGCATCACTATCTGACAAAAACAGCAATATGGTCATCCATCTTACCCACTCAAATATACATGCAATTATATCAAAAGGGTAAAATTAAGCACAACAAACAGAGCAAAGCAGATCACAAGAAAGCAATGTAAGAGACATAAATTTAAAAACTACACAATCGGAGATATTTACTCTCTATCGTATTGACTCTTATTTTCTTCCAAACAGTTGTCCATATTGTCACATATAGGGAATTCACATGAAACAACATAGTATGGAATTGATCTGAGCAGGACGAGGAGGGCATTTCAGGTCTTCAAGACCAGACATTAGGGACACCAAGAATGGCTGTCATAGTGTCTCTCATTCTCCTCAAAACAGCTGTCCATACCTTCATGTGTGTTGAACTTAAACAAGACAAAGCAAGCTAAAATCACTTTGAACAAAGAGTGACAGTTTTGCTGGATTTCACATCATGACATTATGGAATCATCACTGGGTACTGTAGTGTCTCTTTTTCTTCAAAGTAGTTGTTCATTTCAACATGTGTTATATTGTTGGTTCTCGTAAACTGTTTATAAGCTCTACACAAGCATGAGTCTCTACATGTGTATCTATCATTTCTGTATTAGAGGGAAAAACAAAACAAAGCAAGATAAAACAAAACAATTCCTAGAAAAGCATGCAGCAAAAAAGTCGCATAAAACCACAAGGTGATCTACAATGGTTACCATGATGTCTCTGCAGTATATAACAACATTAATAAAAATGAAGCATTGGAGATATTATAAGACTTCAAAAGTAAGTAATAATCAAACCAGAGTGGGTATCTTAGTGAATCTTGTCATCTTCAGTGTAGTTGCCTATACTCTTAGACTTGATGCTATCCATCATAACAGATTTAAATAAAATCAGTCAATACAAAGTAGCAATCTAACAAAGCAGATTCAAATAAGATCAGTCATAATAAGACAGTATAAGTTATAAAGGGCTTCAGATTAAGTTGATGTAGGAAATTAGGGATGATTACCATAATGTGTCCTCTTATTTTTGGGATAGCTGACCATGTCCTCAAGTCTAGTGTAAGTAGACAAACTGGAACAACACGTAATCCATCCAAACAGAATGATGAGAATAATGTAAATTTTAAATCTTGTTACCCAATTAACAATATTCTCTGCCTCCCTTTTTTAGACAATTCCTCCCCTTTCACTCCCATAGGGTGCACTGCTTGTTTTGGGTCCCACTGCCTCCCTATATAGAGCATCTCAATGAACCCTATCTCCTGATCTACTCTGCCTGTGTTTCTCTCTGTTAATATTTCAAGGCTATCTATACTAGGGATTACAGCCAATCTTCTCTGCCTTATTTCTGCTATTCTGTTTTTCTGCCATTGGTTGTCTATTTTTCTGTTCCACTCCACTGTCTGCCCCGTTCACTGAGGCCTCTCTGCCACTGTTCCTAAAATGCTC
>PVJX010035113.1:0-18457 GCA_004027295.1 Dolichotis patagonum | reverse complement strand
TTGTCCTGGTGACCTGCTGTGATGTTCTGTGCCAATTTCACTATACTGTCTCAATTGGCTTTATTCCATCCTGTTTTTTTGTAACTGTTTGCAGCCTCACTGTGTGTTCACTTTGTATGCCTTAATTTTGTAACATGAACAGCTATTTCTGGGAGGACAGTATGTGGTTTGTCAACTAGTGATTTATGGTTTTTTTTGAAGTTTTGTATTGTCTACCCGTTTTTCTGTATTGCTTCTTTTTTCTCTTTAAATAAAATTAAAAAAAAAGAATAATAGATGTCAGTGAAAAAGCAGGGTCAAAACAAATGAAATTAAAATTCTATTTACAGAAGTAATAGCAGAAAATTTCCCAAACATTGGAAAAGGACATGATATACAGATAAGTGAGGCATGTAAAACTCCAGCTAGCCATAACCAAAATAAATCTACACCAAGGTATATAATAATCAAGATTCCAGAAATTCAACACAAGATTGGAATATTAAAAGCTATTAGCGAAAAGAAACAGATCATCTATAAAGGAAAATCCTAAAAGGAAAATCCTTCAGAATCATAGCAGACTTGTCAACACAAGCCATCAAGTCAAGAAGAGGTTGGTGGGAGGTATTTCAAGTCCTGATAGAAAATGACTTCCACCTCACATTGATGTATCCTGCAAAACTATCTTTCAAAATCAATGGAGAAACAAGATACTTACATGACAAAGAATAACTGGAGGAGTTCATGAGCACCAAACCAAACCTACAAAGAATACTGAAGGACATTCTAGAGAGAGATAAAAAAGACCACGGTTCCAGGAATAGTGGCAGAGGGGGCTCACTGAGCAGGGCAGACAATTCAGTGGAGATGAAAAGTAGGCAGACAATGGCAGGAAAATAGCACAAAATTTTTCAAATATGGGGAAAGAGTTTAAAAAAGACAAGTAAGTGTGCCGCATAGAACCTCAAATACCTACAATCATGAAAGGACCCTTTTACCCCATTATAGTCAGAACTCAATAAGTGCAACCTCAGCTGAATCATCAAAGCTGTTAGAGAAAAGGCAATGAATCACTTACAAAGGTAAACCATTAGAATTACAGCAGACTTCTAAACATAAACCTTAAAGGCCAGGAGACCTTGGAGTAAAGTATCTGAAACTCTAAAAGAAAACAACTTCCAACAACTCAGACTGGTCAATCCTGAAAAACTATCTTCAAAATTGATGGTGAAATAAAGTATGTCCATGACCAAGAGAAACTTAAGAAATTTATGACCACTAAACAGAATCCTCCAAAATTCTCAAGAATATCCTAGACAGAAAGAATAAATCTAATAATGTCAAAAGGTATAATAGCATGAATACACCAGGGAGACTGAACATTTAAGGGAAAAAAAGGGAATCAACAACAAGAAAATAATGCAATTACTGGAATAAGCCAATGCCTTTCAATAACTACTCTCAATTTGAATTGTCTCTATTCTCCAATCAAAGGCACAGATTGGCAGAATGTATCAAGAAACAAAATTGAATGGTACATTGTGTATAAGAAACATATTTTGACCCCTATTCAAATTCAAAGACTAAAAATTGAAAACAACATTTCATGCAAATAGGAACCAAAAACAAAAGAGCAATTATCCTATTTTCAGACAAAGTGGACCTCATTTCAGAACTTATCAGAAGAGGCAAAAAAGGTCACTACATATTGGCTAAGGGAACAATTCAATGGAAAGAAATATATATGTGTGTATATATTATATTATCCTATAATATATTCTATATATCTACATTATTATTCTATATATAATCTATATATATTATACATTTTCTATATATTATTCTATATATCACTGGCACCCCAACTTAATAAAACAAACAACACTGTATATAAAAGGTCAAATAAACATCACCATAATTACAAAGGGGACCTCAATATCCTTCTGTCACAAATATACCAACTAGACAAAAAATTCAAACAAATATCAGAATTCAACTAATTCTTCTAACAAATAGACTTAATGGATAACTACAGAGTTTTCAACTCAGCAACAATAGAAGACACTTCTTAGTGGGACCTGAATCATTCTCCTTTCTCCAAAATAGATCTTATAATAGTTAAATGCAAAAGAATGAAAGTTCTTCCATACATATTATCAGATCATTGTACTATGAAATTATAAATTAATGGCAAAAGAAGCCACAGAATTTTGTGAACATATGAAAGTTAAACAATACACTTTTGAATAACCAGTAGACCACAGAAGAAATCAAGGAAAAGATTAGGCAGTTCCTAGAATCAAATGATAATGCTAGCACAACATGTCAGAACTGATGGGACACAATGGAAGTAAATCTGAGTAGGAAACTTATAGCTGTGAGTGTTCACAGAGAAAGCCCAAATTAATAACCTAATGCTGTACTTTATGGTCCTAGAAAAACAAGAATAGCTTAAATCCAGAGCTAGTACAAGGTAAGAAATTATAAATATAAGAGCAGAAATCAATGAAATTGAGGTTAAAATACAAAAAAAATCATCAATGAATTGACGAGCTAGTTCTTTGGAAGAATAAGCAAAATTGATAAATCAATAAATTGGAGAATTCAGAAGAAATGGATAGATTCCTGGGTACATATGAATTACCAAAAGTCAATTAAGAGTATTTAAAAACCCAAATAATCCAGTATTAGGCTATAAAATTGAAGGAATATTAATAAAAACCTAAAAACTTAAAAAAGCCCAGGTCTCAAGGGATTCACTGCTGAATTCTATAAGATTTTCAAGAAAGATATAATGCCAATAGTCCTCAAATTATTTAATTAAATTGAAAGGGAATCCCAACATCATTCCTGGAATCAGGCATTACCTTGATTCCAAAACCAGACAAATATTCAACCAAAAAGAGAACTATAGACCAGTCTCTTTAAGAAAAATCTTCAACAAGATACTTGCAAATGGAATGCAACCGATTATGGAAAAGATCATACATCATGACAAGTAGGCTTCATCCCAGGGCTGCAAGGATGGTTCACCACACACAAATCAATAAATGTAATCCACCACATAAGCAGAAACATGGAGAAAAATTACATGATCATCTCAGTAGATGTAGGAAAACCTTTGACAAATCCAACATCCATTCATAGTAAAAACAAACAAAAACACAAAATATAAAAACAAACAAGACCCTGAATCAGGCATGGTGACACATGGCTGTAATCCCAGTGCTTGGGAGGCTGAAGCAGGAAGATTGTCATGAATTTGAGGCCAGCCTGGACTACATAGTGAGAACCTGTCTAAATTTAAAAAAAAAAAAATTCTGAAGAAGATAGATATAGAAGGACCTTGTCTCAATCTGAAAAAAAAAAGCCATTTATCACAAATCTTCCAATATTAGATTAAATGGAGAAAAATGGAAAGCTTTCCCTATGAAATCAGGAATAAAACAAAGATGTCTACTATCACCAATTTTGTTTAGTATAGTACTCAGAACATTAGGCAGAGCAATTAGGAAGAGAAAAGGAATATGTATAGGAAAGAAAGAAGTCAAATTATCCTTATTTGCAGAAAACATGATTCTCTACATAGGAGAGGCAAAAAATTCCACCAACTGATGCCTAGAATTCATAACCAAATTCAGCAATATAGCAAGACACAAAATCACACAAAAATCAATAACATTCCTCGGCACCAATAACAAATTCATTGAGGAAGAAGTTAGGGTTAGAGAAAATAATATCATCCACAATAGCATAAGAAAAATTAAATACTTAGAAATTAACCTAACCAAGAAAGTGAAATACCTCTACAACTTAAACTACAGTGCTCTGAGAAAGGATATTGAAGAGAACATCTGAAAACACAGCTATTGCTTGTTCCTGGATAGGCAGAACCAACAGTGTCAAAATGGTCATACTTCTAAAACTTATGTGCAGGTTTAATGCAATATCAATTAAAAGATCCCATAGAATTCCTCACAATCCTAAAATTCATATGAAACTAGAAAAGACCTGTATAGAAAAGCAACAAGAGCAAAGAAGTCATCACAACCCCAGCCTTCAAATTATATTACAAAGTTACAATTATAAAAACAGCATCACACTGGTACAAAAATGAGCACATTCATCATTGGAATAAAATAGAGGATGCAGAATCAACTCCAGGCACTCAGCTGTTTGATTATAGGGCCAACAACATTCAGTAGAGGAAGGATTGCTTCTTTAATAATTGGTGTTGAGGGTACTGGGCATTTAGCTCAGCAGCATAAGTGCCAGGTCCTGACTTCGATCCCTGATTAAAATAAAATAAAATAAAATAAAATAAAATAAAATAAAATAAAATAAAAAAATAAAATAATTGATGCTGAGGAAACTGGATATCCTCATGCAGAAAACTGGACCTGTATTTCTCACAGTGTAGAAAACTAATATCAAAATGGGTAAAAAAAAAAAAACCTAAGTGTTAAAGCAGAAACCCTTGATCTTCAATCTAATGGACAATAAAATAAGTAAAACTCTTGAAAACATAGGCATAGATGAGGATTTTCTGAACAGAACCATAATTGTAGAAGAAACAACATCAAGAATCAACAAATGGGATCATACCAAATTAGCTTCAGCACAGCAAAGGAAACAACTAGCAAAGTTAAAAGATAGCCAACAGAATGGAAGAAAATTTTGCCAGCTATTCCTTGAACAATGGATAATTCTTGAATACATAAAGTGTTAAAACAAGCAACAAACCCAAAAATGAGATCCCCCCAAATAAAAGATCTGCTCCAAATACTAGAAACTGAACTGAATATAGACACTTCTCAGAATAAGAAGTACACAAGGCCAGTAAGTATATTAAAAAATGTGCAACATCTCTGGCATTAGAGAAATGCAAATTATAGCAACAGAGATTTCATCTTATTCCAGAAATAATGGCCATCATCAAGAAATCAGATAACAACAAATGCTGGCAAGTCTGTGGGTAAAAGGAATTCTTTTAGATTGTTGGTGGGAATTTAAACTATTACAACTATTATGAAAATCGCTATGCAGATTCTTCAAAAAACTAAAACAAATTCCATTCAACCCAGATATTCTCCCCATATGTATCTTGTTGACAAAGTTGCAGACATCATATTACAGTAACCCTTTAATACCCATATTTATGCCAGCACAATTTACAATAACTAAATTTTGAGATAAGCCTGTATGTCCATCAACAGATGATTTTTACACGTCATATAACGAGGTACTACTCTGCCATAAAAAAGATCAACTTGACTCATTTGTAGGAAAATGGATGCACTTTGACACCATAATGTTAAATGCAATAAATAAGATTATCACATGGTTTCTCTTATACGAGGAATGCAAAATATAAATACAGTGCAACTGCAAGATAGATGATCAGAAATAGGAAGATAGATCTTAAGCAAACAGGAAAAGGACCAAGAGGTGGAGGGAGAGGGTTGGGAAAGAAGAGGGAAGGGATAAAGAAAGAGTTGAGATGTATTATACACATGTATCACCTCCCCACAAGGAATGTGATCATTATGGACTGCAACTATGTATTAGTAAGAAATGAAAATAATGCAAAAAATCACATCCCTCCATCTCTGTAGACCTTTAAAAAGAAAAGAAATATGTGCAACTCTTTCCCCTTCTGTATCTGCTTATAAAGGTCTTTAAAATTGTATTTTCTTTTCCCTGCCTTTTAGCCTATCTTCTCAAAACGCAGTATTTCCCTTAAGGACATCTATCCCTTCCTCTAGCTAGTCAACTGTTTTTCTGAAAAGAAGACTGAAGAATATTTCTCAATCCATTCAGGATTGCCTGTGACTTTCCAAGATCAACTGATATGGTAGAAACAGAATGTTCAATAAACAAGCTTTTTGAATCCCCTTTTTGGCCTTTATATTTGCAAAAATTTTAATGAGTTGTTTTTCTACTTCATCCCAATAAGACAGAGTATACACTGAAAAAAGTTTCTGTTCTTTTTCATTTTTATCATAATCCACCACCTTCCTATGACTGAATTAGGTCTCTAAAAACCTAAAGCTGGGACCACAATTTGGTTAATTACCAAGTCCAGAGTGAGCTTAAGAACCGAGGATGTTTATGGAATGTACTGTCAACACTCACTGAAGTTATTAGGACTCTGTACATGGCGTATCTTCACCCTACCTAGGTCCCCTCCCTTTCCCCTTCTTACTCACCCTTAGTTCCCTTGGTTTCTCATCTGCAAAAGACCCATTCCCTTGTCTTTTAGTCTTCCTTTATTTTTCACTTAGTTTGTACTTTGTCTTATTTAGATGGGAGCTGCTATATGGTGTTCAAGCTTGTGTGTCTGACTTATTTCACTCAACATTATATTTTCCATGAGCATCCATTTTCTTACAAATCTTTAAAATTTGTTCTTTACAGCCACGTAGTATTCCATTGCTTAGATACCACATTTTCTATATCCAGCCATCTGTTTATAGGTGTAAATCCTGCTTCTAGCGTTTAGCTTTTATAGATTGTGGCTGCTGTAAACACTGATATGCAGCTATTGCTGTAGTATTATATTTTAAACTCTTTGAGGAAGATACCTAGAAGTGAAATAGTTGGGTCATATGGAATTTATAATTTTAGTTATTTGAGAAATCTCCATGCTGATTTCCATCATGGTTGTGCTAGTCGCCTCAAGGAGTGTGCACATTGTGTGCCAAAAACAAGAACTAAGATTAATAATATTAACAAAGGGGAAAGGTGAGCTAGAGGAGAGAGAGAAAGGGAGGGAAGAGGATTAAACAAACTAACAAACTATACTAGGTACATTTACCAATTCCTCAGGCTAATTGTAAACTGCATATACTGAAAATATGTTAAAAAAAGCCTGAGAGGGTCAGTGGCTGGACTTTGTGAACAAGCCCAGTGTCCCAGGTGCTGTGTGCTGTCTGTTCCTTTCCATGCACCTGAATGTAGTTTAAAACAACCTAATGGAATTGTGGCAGCCTTTCTTTAATACCTACACTCAGACTGCCAAATCATCAAAACTAGAAGCTCACATGTGTATTTTTTGAGAGCCAGCTGTTTAGCAGTTTGTCATATGTTTATTGGTTTCCAGGCACCACACCTGGTCCTTTTCGGGATCTGAAGGGACTTGATTCCAGTTCAGCCTCAGCTGGAACACTGCCCCAGTTTTCCCATGGAACTGGCAGGAGCTGCCGAGACTGAGGTGTAAAGTCCCCCGTGGACACACTTGGTATGAGTCTACCAGTCTGAAAGCCTCATCCCCTTCCCATTAAAGGAACAATCTGTGTGTGTTTTTCTCTTCAACAGCCACTACTTTCTCTTTCTGGTTAAATGTACTAGGCATCAGTTTGATGGATGTAATAATTTAAACCACTCATTTTTTATTGATACTGACATTGAAATGCAGTGTTTCTTTATGTGCGAGGTAGAGAGGTTGTCAAAATTAAAAGACTAATGCATACTTTAAAAATGTCTCATTTCTCTTTGGAAAAAACGGATAAACTCTCAGTTCTTATCTTACCTAATGTCAGTTCTGCCCTAAAATAATGGAGAACTGTGTCTTTTACCCAGACTGCTGGGGCGACCTGTGTTCAACTAATGCTGGTGGAATGGCCCAAGTGTTGTCAAATGGGGCAGATGTTTGCAAATAACGTAGGAACTGTTTGGTGGTCACTGTGTGTGTGTGTGTGTGTGTGTGTGTGTGTGTGTCTAGGGCTTCCTAGTGGCTTATTAGGTGGTAGCCAGGCATACCACTGTCCTGTAATGTGTCAGACATCTCATCACTGAAACATTTTTCCGCTCAAAATAGCAGTTGTATTATTTATCCCTGAGTTTCATCCTCTTCCAGCCACCACACACATGCTTTGAGACGCACTGGAATGCATGTTGTTTTGTCTTTGTATGAAATTAAACTCTGTGCTTATGGTTGATTTGTTGCAGTCCTTTATATGTGTCTGCATTACTGCCCGTCTCCCAGGGTACTGGGTGTTGAAGTCGCCTGTGAGGTTGTATATCTCTTTCGAGGTAGGATGTCAACTGCCCAAGGGCAGGAAATATGTCTTCCTCATCCCTATATCCCAGGAGCACAGCTGTGCACAGAAAAGGTGATAAATAAGTATTCAGGGAAAAAACCAAATTAGTGAGATTTTAATATGCAACTTTGACATATTTTATAGTCGAAATCTCAATGCCTGACTTCTTTATTTCCAACCAGAATCTCCATGAAACATTGCAAAGCATATGATGAATGCTGTTTGGTATTTATCTTTTTTCCTAGTTGTTCAGAAAATGCTTCTTCATCTAACACATAAAATTCTTAGTTGTACTTTTTCATGGCAGGATTCCTTTCAGCAGGTAGGTTCAGTAGGTTAACTGTTTTTGACATCTGTTTATGTTTTACTTTGCATTGAAATGCTTGAAATGATTGTTATAGAGCATAAAATCCATTCTGTTTCATATACTTTCCCTGATGATTTTCAGCTGTAGAAAGTTAATGTTTTAGGTCTACTCACTTTTCCAATTGCTTTCAGTTTTTAGAAGTCACAGCACTTCCATTGTTATAGGATCTGTGTCTGTGATTCAATTAAGTCTCTACAATTTGTGCAAATTCAACAGCCTCATTATGGCTACATGAGACATAGATTTGGGGTTTGTAATATATTTGACTCCAATATATTAGAGTCCAAAGTCCTTTGGATTTGGCCACAACTTCCGGACAAAAGTAGTAACTTATAATCAGAGTGTGAAATTTAAAATATTTTTTATTAATAAAGAGCAAATACTGAATTTCCCAAGAGGTGTATCATCTCACCTTCTTTTTTTCTCCCACAGCCTCCAGTGTTTCAAAAAATATATACTTAAAAAATGACCTTTAAAACTCTCCGATATAGGTAGAAAGAGTTCCGATAATTGTATTTGCCTTTAAAGGAAACTTTAAAGGTTTGTGTTTTCCAGGAAATGATAACACTGACTTATTTGAGATTGAGGGCAAAGTCATCTCAAAAAAGGAGGCAGGATTCTGTTTATCTCCCTTGTGGAGATAATGAAGTGCCTACAGTTTACTTCTAAGATCATCTTCTGCAACTATTACAGAAATATGATCCTCCCACCTTCCTCTGAAGAAAACAGGGTTTGTTCTAAGGTTGAAAGATTCTTCTGTTGTTTCTGAACACATTTCCTCACTAGAATAAAGATAATGATAATTTCCTTCCAGAGGAATAAATGGAGAAAACTTCATATATCCCAAGTCATACGTTAGTGAGAAGTCAGGATTCTGAGAAATTTCTGAACTTGTAGGAAACAATAGTGACTGGGTTTTTTCCTACTTTTCTTTTGCTTTATTAATGTCACTTCATGTTTGGCATATCTGTGGTAGGACTAAGACTTTTATTTTTTAGTCCTTACTTGCAGATATGGGAATATATAGTGATTATTATGAAGGATGACTTTGTAAGACTTTGTAAGTGGTGGAGGAAAAACTGCATAAATGTCTCTGAAATATGTCCATCCACTGTCTCATATTTCAGACCTTAGCTGAACGGTGCCACCCTCAAGACAAAAATGCAAACACGATACACTGTCTGTGTATTGGATTGTAGTGTCTCTACGGGGTAAATACTGTGTCACCGTTTAGCCTCCATATTGAGTATTCGTTCTGGGATGTATGAATGTGAAACTTGGCAGAAGATTATTTGGTGCTGTTGCTACTGTGCTAATTTTCAAAGGAGAAACTGTGGGCAAGGTTGGCTTGCAGGACCAAGTGTTAGGGTGTGAACTGAGTAATTTCATTTTGAGAGAGGGCATGAGTTATTTGAACTTCAAATGCTTTGATTAAATGCCACAAAATAGGATGAAAAGAGTTACTGAAAACCAGATGTTTGTTCTCCATGCCCCTTGGGACATTAAAAACAAACATCACAACAAAAGACATTTGGGTTTGGCATCATTCACTAATGGATAGTTGAGAAGGCAGTTTATTGCTAGAATCCAGAGCTAATGTTATTAGAGGATTGGCAGATGCCGATTTTGAAAGTGTCTGCATTCCTACAGAATGAAAAGCACCTAGAACTGGTGAGTTTTCATTTTAAATGAGGGATAATAATTGACTTATTTGTTCTTGGTGGACACAGAGTGACTATGAGTTTTCCTTCTTAGTTGTTTTAATGTTGCGAGTGATTTCTTTTGTGGTAAGAGTGCTGGTCTTAAGATGTGCTATAACTTTGCATATAACCCCATCTTCCCATTTTCATTTGGCCTTTTGACACTATGAACTTTAAAGCAATAAATAATTTTAAGTAAATTTACCAGGTGAGCATATGAATTAAGATTACAATAGGCTAGTAACATTTGTCTACTTTTGTAAGTGTTTAGCCCCTCATTATCCTACTTCTAGTCTGAGAGGATAGAAGATGATAGAGGGTCAGGATAAGGTCCCTTTCTTCCCTTCAGAGGACAGACACACAGAAGAGTGGGTGGTCTTCAAACTCTTATGTGAGGATATGTGGAGCTTCATAAGCTTTGGGGCATTGTGACTGAGTGAGCAAGAGCTTATGCTGCCTTCAGAGACACCAAGCTAGACGGTGAAGAGCATATTTCAGGATGACACTATGGTATCTCTAGACATACACGGGTTTTTAGAAAAGGGAACAACTGAACGGGGCTTGAGAGTATACCTTTTTTGTTTGCTACCTTGAATGATTGTTATTTCATCATTTACAAAGAATTTCAAAATCCTCATTTGTAATTGGATATAATAATAATACCCACCTAGTAGAGCTATTGTGAGGGTAAGAGCATTTTCATATGCAGAGTATTTAGAGAAATGCTTGATTCACAGAAATGTTGTTACAGTTTTTCCTATTTTAGCTTTTATGAAAGAGGAAGAGGACTAGAAGGTCAGTACTCTCCTCACGGTATCACATCCTGGAAGTTATACTTGTTCCTTCTAATTTCATCCTAGAATCCAGAACTTATCCCTGTAGTCTCACATAGTTGCAAGGGAGGGTTGAAAATGTAGTGTTTATGCTAGGAATTTGTTAATATTTGACCTAGTCAAAGTTTACATTTTGTTTCCAAGATCAGAAGAGAGAATAGGTACTGGGGCCAGGTAGTCTCTGCCACATGCCAGAAATTTAGATGAATTAGAGAGAAATTACTTCTAGCTGGATAATCATGGAAGGCTGAATGAGCTGAAATATTATCTTCAAAGATTTGGACTTAGAGGGATGGGAGTGGGAGAAATAAGTAACAAAATACTTGCCAAATTGTGTGTTGCTGCAACCGAAGTGACTGAAGAGATTTATGGGACACTGATAGATATTTTAAAACTTCAAGGAAACAAATGTAGTCATAATTTACATTTCTTGGTTATTCAGTGATACTAGCTTGAGGTGGTTCACAGTTTCAAAATCAATTCATGCTATATTCCATTTGATGTTGTTCTGGCTTCACAAAGCTGGGATCTTGGGGGTTGTAGTGAAAAAATACCATTAAAAATGTCCATATGGAGCAGATGATGTGAGGTGGGGTGTGCTGTGTGTCTCCAAGGACTGAGAAGTTGTGTAGTACCTAACAGGTGCACCTGTCCAATTAGTATGCAATTGTGGTATTTAAGATTGAGTGAAAATATTTTTGTTTCAATTTATGAGTGGTAGTTCTAAAAAATGATTACTAAGATTTTAGGACATAAATGCTTATGAAACTGTTGGATCAAACTACTTAAAAAGTTTGACTTTTCCTTTAGCCTATAGTCACTATGAAAAAATTATGAAGATACTGAAAGTGGTATGAACCAAAAATATCTGAGAATCTCTAATCCATGAGGCTAAAAGAGTGACAAATTCATTCCTTTCATAGTTTTAACAGAGAAGATACTGAAAAATTTTTGTCCATAGTAAAATCTACTACAATGTATTTTGTACAACAAATTTTCCTAATTAACTTCAAAGTTCATAGTAAGACGCGTGTGTGGAATTTGTATTATTAATAGTCCTAACAAAAACTAATTTATTATAGTAAATTTCCATAAAATAATTATAGTGTGATATTTTCTATACATAACTATCTCATGTAGTTGTAATATTGTGATACTGGTTTAATAATGCATTTTGTTTGCTAAATACACTTTCTTCTCCAAGGAGTTTTGGATGATACAAGAATGTTAACTTTAAGAGACTCATCCTTAAAAAAGAAGTTATTTGCACAATTATGTACAAAGTAGTTTTTGGGTAGATGATTTAACTCACTAATTTATGCAACAGATGTTAATTTCCTCCTGACTGTTCCAGTGCTGTTGTACACAATGGACAAAAGCCCCGAGAAACCAAAGGAACATAGTAGTTGAAGGGAGAAGTGACTATCTGAGAGAGAATCTGACCTCTCAGATGACACCAAGATATCATTACAATGAAGATTAAAATGTCATTTGGATGTAGCAACAAGGAAGTCTTTGGTGACCATAGCAAAAGTACTCTTGGTGCAGAGACAAAAGTAGGTGGGAAATCCTACTGGTCATGATATAACAGTTAGGAGATTTGGACAACAGATACCAACAACCCTTAGTGCATTTTGGACAAGAAAGGAGAGAGAGCACTGCCTAAAGTGGGTGTTGGCTTGAGAATGGATTAACCAGAGACTTCAATGGTTAAGCTTGATAAAAAGCTGATGGTAATGGTATGGAAAGGAGATAAGAATGGATAGAAAGAGAAAGGGATAGAGAAAATGTGGAAAGGGAGAGAAAGAAAGAGACTAGATATATGATTAGAAGGAGAAAATAAGACTCCTGAGAAGGGAGGAAACTGAGTCTATAAGTGAGGTGGAAGGATTAGTTTATGGACAGCTTCTCTATCCTAACAGAGAAGGGTACAGAAGGGAGCAAGAGTGGGTTTAGCTTTGGGAAGATGAGTCAATCTCCATTTGTTAGTTCTAAAGTAAGAACTGAGGTGAGTCCTATTCTGAGAGTAAGAACAAAAGAAAGTTTGAAAAAGGGAGAAGTTTTAAATCAGCAATTACACGATCCTATGATACATAAGGATACAAAAGGATTACATCATCCTTTGCATAGTCACATTCAACTCTCCAATTGTAGGTACAGAGAGTAGATTGTTCTGTTGTTCTAGTGTTGGCTTTTACTAGATGAAAGATGGATGAGAAAAAGACTTACAGGAGTGAGGAGGTTGAGGGAAGTAGCTGCAAGGCCACTGAAATGAAGTTTCAAAAGGCCTAAAGTAAATATTCAGGGAATTGAAAAAAGGAGCAAGTTGTTAGACTGAAAGAAGATTAGAGGAAGCAATGAGTAGCAAATCCCTCAAGAGTTAGAGGACGGTTGTGGTGCTATTAGTTGAATCAGCAAGCCAAGAGGCAAATATAATAGAGTTAAGAATTTAGAATTCAGAAACAAGAGGGCTCCTAGTAGTACTAAATTGAGTGAAGAAAATACTCTGGTTAGTTAGACGATGTTATTATATATTATATAAATTAATGTGATAGGATTTGAAATCAATATAGCTCAAAACAAAAGTAGCAAATTTTGCCAGCAAAATTAGCAAAATGTAAGAATGATGTGCATTGCAAAATGTGCAGGTCTGATTAGATGCTGTGCCTCCGGTCCGTTTAGTTTTGAGACTGTGGACAGTAGATTTGGGAAGAGGGATGTCCAGAGACAGGATTGCTCAGACTTCACTGAAATGGAGATCAGCACTGTCCTCTTAGCTGTCTTGTCTGGCGTTTTTCACTGGGCGGTAAATTCTGCCTGAGTGGCTGGTGTGCAGAAAAGCCTCAAAGGACCTCCGAATAAAGCAGCATTTGCGGCAACAGTCCCCAGGGCAAGAAGACAGTTTTGTAAGCAGGAGAGGATGCTGGAATGCTGAATTTCTTATGAGTATTTCTTCCTTTTCTCCCTAGTCATTGGAGAAAACGTTGGGACTCATCATGAGTCTGCTTTCTGGACGTGAGGTACTTTTCGATATGTATGAGATGCCCGTGAGGCTCTAGCACCTCCTCCACTGACCCTCATTGTAGGGATACTGAATGGGATGTGCTTCCTCACAGGATTTCAGATGCCAAGGACCATTGCCACCCATGGAAATTATCCCTGTGACTCTTCTGGGAGCACGTTAATAAGGAAATTTCTTCTATTATGTAGGGATGCAAGAAAGTTCATAATTCCTTACCTCTCTGCATGTATTTTAAACTCATTTTACAACTAACAAGGGTTCTTTTCTCAGAATTATGGCTGGTTCTGATATTCATCATGAAATCATATCCCTCTTTTGAATTCCTGTAATGCTTTAGCTATAAGTCTTGTATTTATTATTTGCTACCTTGAAATATAGTTATTTATTGCAGATATCTTGTCTCTCTGTTAAGACTGTGAGCTTTAAAGGGATAGATAGTTTGAGATCATTGTTATGTGCATCACTATATTTCTTATAATTATTAAGCAATGAGTTATTTAGTGAATGAAGATTGAATGGTGTTGATTCTACCACATTCTCTGTTGGCCTGTAGACCCATAATTGTCTCTGTTTTTACCAATGCAAGTTATCTACAAGCCTGAAAGAGTACCATCCATCCAGTGCTGATGTTGTAGTGAATGTGCTATCCCATATCATATTGTGCCAGTGCCATGTCCTTTTGAAGATCACTTGTAAATTAACTACAAATGATCTCACATTGGCTGGCTGCTTAAACCTCTGGTACAGAGGAAATGAGTCAGTAAAGACATGAACCTAGGAAAATAAACCCCATGCAAGCTAACACCATAAGTTCTTTCAAATAATGGTTTTTTGAGGAGAAGTTTTAAAATTACAGAAGATGTTATTTCATATATTTTGTGTAATGGACACAGCTTACAATATGTTTTACTGAACAAGAACTGATTCTGATGGAGGTAAAATAAAGCAGAATGGGAGTATCACATGTGCCTTGTAACTTGGAAGAAACCATCAAAGCTGCCTTCATATTTCTTGGGCAATGATCAGAGACTTGTCAGGAAGTCCTAATGTTGTCAGAACACATTCTTGATTAGGAGAAACCCTAATGTCAAAAGTCATTCATTTTTTAAAAGGTAGATACTTACTTCAGAGAGAGAACTAACCAAACTCTGAAGGTATGGAATGTGCTGATGGTGAGGTTGGGAGTCTCTGGATTGGCAGAATAGTTGAGTATCTGAATACTGCACGGAGGTCAGGGGAAAACTAGTTTGGAGGTATAGAAAGACAAGATTAGCCTTGGCCTTAGACATATTGAGAAAAGGAGCTGCCAACCACAGTACCCTGGAAAAATGTGGTGTGACTTGAAAGCAAGTTCAGGATCAGGAGAAGTTCAAAAGATACTTGCATAGAGCGTACAGTTCAAGCTCCGAAACAGGAAAGAAGTGCAGAGTCAGAAGTTTAAGAGAGAATCACAGGAAACGTTCTTATCAAGGGGACCAAAGAGGTAGTGTATGGTGACTCAAAACACTTTTAGTGTCATCTCAGACTTTGTTGAAAAAAGTCACTGGCTTCTGCTAGATGTTTTCAATAAATACATTCCCAGACATTGTTTCTGGCAATAGATTGAACTAAACACACTTTAAAGCATCTGATGTCAGTAAATTTATCTGAACAATCCTGTATTGCCTCATGATCTGCCCACAATGGAGGGGCCTGGGGACTGTGTGGACTGCTGAGCGTGGCCTCAGAGTTGTTTATGTTCAACTGCAAACAGTCTTTCATTGTCACTAAGTACATGGTGTAAGTAATGGTTAATCTAGATGAATTATTAATGACTGAAAACTGGACTTGGACTAATGAGACAAATACGAACGATGTGTAGTTAATGTGTGTTCTTTACTTACCAACACTTTATTTTTATACTAGCTAGATTTTGACTGTAGTTCTGGGTTAGGGTGAGTTTCCGCCATGGTGATTAATAGCTCTTTGGAATAATACCAGACCAGTAAATAAGTTTAAAAAATCAGGCTGGAATACTATTAAAGGCTTGTCTACTATAGAAAAATGTTTCAGAAATAGAAGACCTGTTGGCTTGTTTATGAATGTGACTTGCTGACTATTCTTATTTCATGCCCTCAAGAACATGCAGTAATATCTCTTAGGTATGAATGAAGCCACCCTGAATAGATAGCTGTATCCTAACATTTGTACCATGAATTGGGCTGCTTTGTAATATTAAAACCATGTTTCATTTTCTTCTCATACTTTAGGACTTGGGAGTTGATGACAATAACGTGGGCGATGGTTGTTCTCAGAAGTTGGCAACTGTTAATCTTCTCCGCTTCCTGTTGCTGGTCCTGATTCCCTGCATCTGTGCTCTCGTTGTTCTACTGGTGATCTTGCTGTCTTTGATTGGTAGGTAATTTTATTTAAGAACATGAAGTCAAAATTAAAATTGGCATGGTTTATAATGGTGATTACTGCATACCACTGAGTTGACCTAAAGTGTCAAATAATAAGAGGATTAACTGTGAACTGTCTTAGGCAAATATTCTATTTCAGACAATGTAATCACTCTACCGGATATTGATATTAATATTAGTTAATTAAAGTCATTTAAGTAGTGATTACTAGATGGTAGGCACTTTGAAAGTCCATGCAAACTCAAAGACAGTTAAATTAGTCCTTCTTATTCAAATGGCCAGTAAATATATGAAAAATGCTAAATATATTTAGCCATCAGGGAAATACAATTGGAAACCACAAAGATATTCCATCTCATCCCAGTCAGAATGGCTATTACCAGGAACAAAAAAAAAAAATGTTGGTGAGGATGTGGAGAAAAAGGAACCCTCATACATTTTTGATGAAAATGTAAATCAATATAACCACCATGGAAAATAGAATGGAAATTGTTGAAAAATACTCAAAATACTACTAACATGTAATCCAGTAATATTGTTCCTGGATATCTATTCAGAGGAAGCATGGTCAGCATACAAAAGAGATATTATCATACCTGTTTCTCGCAGCACTGTTCACAATAGTCAAGATACAGAATTAGCCTAGGTGCTTATCAACAGATGAATAGATAAAGAAAACACACACACACACACTGGAGTGTAATTCACCTATAAAGAAGAATGAAATCATGTCATTTTCAGGACAGTGGATGGAGATCATGTTAAGTGAAATAAGCCAGGCACAGAAAGCCAAGTATTACATGTTTGCTCTCATACATAATTTAAAAAAGAACACCTAAGGCAAGAGTATATGTTAGTGAAAGGGAAGGAAGCTGGGTAGAAGAAAGTGAAAGATAGGTAGGAGAGCAGAAACAGAGGGTGGATATGATCAAAACATAATACACGCATGTATGGAAGTGGGATTTACAGTGAAACTCATTACTTCGTACAATAAATGTGTCAATAAATGCAATAATAAAAACTAGTCTTTAGGTGATCACAATTGAGAGGAAAAATGATTATCATACAAGGTGACATAAAATGGAGATAGAGGTATACAAAGGTGCTTTGGAGGACGTCAGATAAGCCTTTGTGAGCTGTTAACAGTTTAATCTTTGTTATCAAGCTGACAGACATACTATCAGAAGGTATGAGTTCACGGTCACATTTGGTAGAAAAAATGTCAAGTATAAAACAAGACCACATGAGAGAAGGAGATGGACTTAGGGAACTGGGGAAAAATTTGGCAGTTGGGGAACATGCAGCTTGTTGAAGTCCAAGCAACTTGGGATGTTGAATGTTCATAGTAAGAAGTTTGGGCTTCAGCAACTATCTTTCACTGGCTTTCACATTCTATCCCATGGAACCAAAGTTTTGAAGAGGAGGCTCAAGAATTGACCAATGTTTTCTGTAACTTTCTGTTTTAAAACTAGATTGTGAAGGCACATAATAAATATTTTATACCAAAGTTTAATCAGGCAAAAATCAGCAACCATATAATATGTGTGACAGGTTAATTTACTTGTATATGCATCTTACAGTCTCTTTTAAATGAAGAATAGTCTAAGATTAAAAGGTGAATTCCTGGGAAGAAATAATAATTACCATTGGTGGCTACCTAGTGATGTGAATCAGAATTCTTTTTTTTAAATAATTTTATTTAAAGAGTAGAAAACAAAACAAAATAAAACAGAATAAAGGGTAGCAACAATACAGTATTCCAAGGAAAAAAGGAAAAGTACAACAACAATAAGACCTAAGAAATTATTACTTGACTAATTACATACTGACTTCTTGGAAATAGTTCTTCAAATTACAAAGTTAAAACATGTAAAGTAGACATTCAAACAGTGAGACTGTTAACAGTTCTTCTTCACAATCTGACAAAAACAACAATATGGTCATCCATCTTACCCACTCAAATATACATGCAATTATATCAATAGGGTAAAATTAAACACAACAAAACAGAGCAAAGTGGATCACAAGAAAGCAATGTAAGACATAAATTTCAAAGCTAGACAATTGGAGATATTCACTCTCTATCATATTGACTCTTGTTTTCTTCCAAAT
>PVJX010035112.1:0-18458 GCA_004027295.1 Dolichotis patagonum | reverse complement strand
CAGTCTCTTGGGACTTCTCCCTTTTCTCCCACCACAGGGCTTACACAATTCAGTGTATAACCCCTCCTCTGTGCCAGGTCTGGGTTGGGGCGGAAATGATAGTAATAAAGACACAATCCCAGCTCCACAGATCTTAACTGAAAATAAGAGGTAAATTATGAAGTTATGTTAGGGTGGGGGAGGGTTAAAATTGTACAAAGAGATACACCTGTATACACATGAGCCTAGGGATATGAAAAGGCAAAATTTGTTCTCGACCTTGGGGACTGGGTGGTAATAGTGAAGAAAGTCACCTAAACAGCCCTTGAATCATGAGCCTGTTTCTAGGGAGTTTGTGGGATGGCCAGGTGGGGACAGCCAATAGGCAGGTGGATGCAAGGAGCCAGAGAGAAATACTAAAGTTATCACCAACCAGTAGGGCTGGGAACTCAAGAAAAGGGTGACAGTGCAGTGGATCTCAACCAGAAACTCCTCCCACCCTGGGGATATATGGTCATGTCTGGAGGGAGATAAAGGTACTTTTGGTTGTACCGAGGGGTATACCAGTGGCTAATGAATGCCACAAACATAGCGAACATCCTGAGTTACTCCCTAAAACAAAGACATGACAGTAGTGCTGAGGTTAAAGCCGGGGGCCAAACCAGACATGGTGTTACATACCTTAATAGCCTGGGCTACAAGGCCAGCCTGAAATACATAGCGAGACCCTGTCTCCAAAAGACATTGGGGCCTAGTGCAATGGTTCTCAAATTTTTGTTTTTGTGATCCCTTAATAAATATTAAGGATACTCTTCAAGAGTTTTTGCTTATGTCAAATTCCTCTCTAAACTCGAGTAAAAAAAAAAAGTGTTTTGATTTGGAGTCTGGGAGAGGGTTTCCTAGGCTGATAGCTTGGGAGTAGTTTGAGAATCTCTGGCTTGATGTTTAAGGTCACAGCTCTGCAAGCAGGTTTCCTAAGTTGTACCACAGCTCCAGCATTGAACTAGATGGGGGGGGCAAGTGAGTTAACAATTCTGGCCCTCCAGCTAACCACATTGTTGCCCATGTGGACAAAGATAGTAACTGTTGCCCAGGGGCTACTATTTTAGTCTTACAAATTACTTAGACTGAGCAGACTACTTGTTATTGCTGAGGCCAAACAACAAGACTTGGGACTAACTTCGTAGGCATAGGTGGCTCTCTGGAGGAAGAGACCTCCAATGAGAAGAGTAGTGAAAAAGACAGCATGGTGAGGCTATGCCCAGCAAAAATGCCGCGCCTAGAGTAGGGATCTGCAGTCGGCAGAACATAAAGGCAAGGACGACTGAGTGCCTCTGTGAGTTCCCTTAGGACTCCCCAACTCTGGAATCTCAGCCTCCACCTCCCATGCGACCTTTTGCCCTAACTCTACAGGCGTTAGAATCCCACTATTGGGTTTTACCTCGTGTTTTGGTCGCAGAGATTAAAGCGTATGGCCTGATAGCTCTGCCTAGCCCTTTGACGCGGCCAAGCATCGGGCTCCTTTCCAAGATGGCAGTAGCCCCCTGGCTGTTTGGGGGGCTCTGCTTCCGTTTCCGGGATCAGAATCCGGAAGTGGCCGTTGAGGGTCTTCCTATCTTCAGTTGCACTGGCAGTAGAGAACAGACGGCCATGGCGGAGGTCACAGAAGACCCTGCCACAGCCGCCGTCGCGGCAGCCGCCGAGGACAGGGAACCTCAGCGTGAGGAGATGCCTGGCTTGGACGACCAGTGGAACCAAATCGAGAATGGCGAGAGTGGGCGAGAGCGTCCACTGCGGGCCGGCGAAAGCTGGTGAGGAGACTAGGCTGCAGCGAACCGTTGGCTAAAGGGACTGTGGGGGCGTTGGCGACCGCGGGGGATTTGGAAGCCGAGGTCTGAGGAAGAACTGCTGCGGGTTGGGGCCGAGGGACAGCGGGCGAGAGCTGCGGGAAAGCGCTTGTGAATGAATCGCAGCCTCTGGAAAAGAGGCGGCATCTGTGTGGCGTGGTCTGAAGGCTGAGAATAAAGTGGGGTTTATGTGGTGGGGGCGGGGCCTGAGAGGAAAGCGCTGTGCCAAGGAGGCCTGTGAAGTAAAGCCGGTAGCATGTGAACGAGGCGGGCCCTGTAACGTAGTGGGCAGTGTGTGCTCAGCGTTACGTAATGTAGGGTCCGAGTGAGGCGCGCAGCCAGCTGCCCGCCATTGCTCCCGGGCGTGTGCGAACCGGGCAAGCCTGTGACGTTCGCTGAAGAGCAGAATCGGCGCCAATGCCTGTGGGCCGAGGGCTGGAGTGAAGTTTAGGTAGGGAAGGAGCTTGGTTCCTGGGAAAGAGGTGGGGCGTTTGGTGCAAAGAGGCGTGGCCTGAGGCCTAGGAAGGGGCTCAGGCTGTGCATGAGGCAAAAAATGGCGCCTTTGAATGAATAAAGTTGGTGGTAAGGCGAGATTTTTAACTCCGGCAGAGGCTTTATTTTTAGGACGGCAGAAAGTGAAAGTGGTTAGCACGGGGGAGACCTTTGATGTATTTTTTTTTTCGGTTCTAGTACTTTTCTAATAATCGGGAGAAAATCGTTATTTAAAAAGACAATCCACATCTTGATAAATCGGCTTGTTTTAATAATTTCCTTGCTAATTAGTGTTTCTTGAAATTCACTGCTTTTGGATTTTTATTTCTCCCGAGTTGCATCTCGTTTTGTAAATTGTGAAATACGGAAGACCTACAGAGATTGTAGTATAAAATGTTTCCTACGCCCAGATTGACGGACATCCTATTAAAATAAACGGTCTGTACTCTTCAAACATGTGAAAGTCGTGAAATACAGAGGCTGAAGAAAAGTTCCACATTGAAGGAATTAATGCAGTTTAACAGGTCATGATAACTAAATGCAACATGTGATCCTCAGTTGGATCCTAGAACAGAGGAATACATAAATGATTTAAAATTTTCCTCCCTCTTTAACTGTAAAATTAAATGGAAAAATCTGTGACAATTGACTAAGGCTATTAATTCCTTGATTGTGATGATTGTATTGTGGTTATGAACTTGAATATCTTTGTTTTTACAAAACATACTGAAAATTTTAGGAACAAGGAACCACCGTGTAAGCAACTTATTCTTAAATGGTTGAAAAAATAGCATATGTAAAAATGCGTGTACGGGGGAGATGTTGACCTAAGTATGCATTTTTCTTCTAGACAAGAAAAACAAATTCAAGAGATTTATTGTACAATATGGTGATTATAGTTAATCTATTGTATATGTTAAAGTTGCTAAGAGTAGATTTTAAATGTACTCACCACAAAAAGGAGAGTATGTGATGTAATGGATGTTAATTAGCTTGATTGTCTTTGCATAATGTATACATGTCAAACATCATGCTGTACACCATAAATGCACAATTTTTGTCATTTTTAAAATAAAATACCCAAAATGCGTATAAAGAAATAATGATTGAGCAAATGAGTAAAATGTTAGATTTGGAGTGCCTGGATGAAAGGCATATGGAGAAGTCTGTATTATTTTTGCCATTCTTACCATTTATTTCAGAGAAAAGATAATAAAAATGTGTGACTTCACGTAGTTTAAGATTTAGAACATTACCTTCAGAAATCTTTTTGTGTCCCTTTCAGATGGAAATTTCTCTCCCTGTTCTATGAGAAATGGTTTTAATGATCTTTAAAGAGTTTTACTACCCCTGTATGCATTCCTAAATAGTATCTGTTGTCTTATATATGAAATCATGTTTTATATATGAAAATTATACTAGATGCTTATGGTAAGCCTTTAAGTTAGTACATGATATTCATGCAACATTATTTGTGATGGTAACTTTGATCACTTAAGGTAGTGTCTGCTAGGTTTCTTAACTGTAGGTACCATTTTCCTCTTTCCATAAGAGGTAATTCTTTGAGAAACATATATCATGTTCATCTAAAATCCTTACAATGACCTGCAGTGCTTTTTTCAGGCTAGTCCCCTGCTTCCATTTCTGATACTTTCTGGACTCTCTGGTTCCCTTCATTCCCCATTTAGGGCTGACCATGTTTTATTGAACTGTTGTTCTTTAAACACATCAAACACTAGTACTTTTCTAGTGAGGTTTACCCACTTTACAGACTTCTTTAATAAAGGTTCCAGTGAAATGTGTATCCCTATTACTGGGGAGAGTCCCCAAATTGGGACTGCAGAACCAAGCAGTGTTTTTCTATCATTGCATCATAGCTCTACAGCAAGCAAGAAAGAAACCTCAATGTACTGTAAAAGTAACAGTAGCCAGAATGTTTTGTAACCCATTTGAGGGTGTCCCTAAGGGCCTGCAGGCTTTAATTCTTACCCTTTTCTTCGCAGCCTTGTCGTGATTGTGTCACTGGTTATAGGACATGAAAATCTGTGAAATCCTTGCCAGTACCCTTTAAAATTGTCCCACCAATAACTGGGTTTCCTTTTGGGGTGATTAAAAATCAAAATCAGAAGTCATGGTTGATTATACTGTGAATGTACTAAATGCCACTGAATTGTTCATTTTAAAATGGTTTAATTTTGTTATGTGAATTTCACCTCATTAAAAAAATTACCACACCAATATTGATTCAGTATTGAAGCCATTTTGTCTCTGCTCTGGTGGGTATTACCATGAAGTATTTTTGCTAAGCTATTTTTTATGCTTTTTAAATTAAGAGTGAAGCATTTTGAGGTTGTTTAATTCACCTTCTGTTTTATGGGGGTTTGCAGCACTGGTCAGGCAATATGTTTATAATGCATTTTGAAGCCATAGACTAACCTCACATACACCTTGTGTTAGTATTAATATTTGCAAAGTATTAATATTTTGTCATTTGGCAGAACTGGACAAGGGTGATTAGTTAATGGGATAATTTGAGCTGATTAAATTTACAGGAGAAGCTTATATTTTAAGAGTAAATTCAAATCTATAGTAGTATAGCTTCCTTAGAAATGTTTAGTTTTTTTTTTTTTGAAAATGAACCATGTAGAAACACAAATCAGAGATAGCCAAGGGAGACTGGCAGATCTGAGCAGAGGTAGACAGCTTCCTAACAGGCAAACAGTTCTGGTGTTTTCCTTATTCAGGTAAAGGAAGGAAGGTGGCTGGGTTCAGAGCATTATAGCAATAGATAGTGACTTGGGAAGGGAAAGTTAAGTTTCATGGGGGCTATTTTGAGGAAAAGATACTTATAGGTTTTGTGTGTGTACATGTACATTAAGGCCTTGTGCTTTTCTAGGCAAGCACTGCACGACTGAGCTACACCCTGCCCTAAACCAGTTTGCTCCTTCCCTTTTCTTTTCCTTCCCACTCACGTGTCTTCTCCCTCCCCTCATGTCTCTATCTTTCCTCCCTGTGTATGTGTATGCATACATGTGTGTATGCATGTGCTCATGTGTGCTGGGACTTGAACCCAGGTCCTTAGCTCTTATACTTCCAGCCCCTTCCATGTTGCAACAGGGTCTTGCCAGGTTGCTAAGTCGCTTAGGCTTGGGTTGAACTTTTGATTCTCCTGCCTCAACCTCCCAGAGTGGTGGGATTACAGGCATGTGCCACCAGGCCCAATTTAGACTTTCTTCTTTTTTCTTCTGGGAATTGAACTTACAACCTTGTGCTTGCCAGGCAGATGCTGTGCTGCTGAGCTATATCCCTGGCCCTGAGACTTTCTTCTTGATAGGCCTTTTTGTTTTTTATGTTTTGAATTGGTCTCACTGTATAGTTCAGGCTGTCCTTGAACTCAGTATGTCGCCCAGGCTGACCTCAACTTGCAGTGATCCTCCTGCCTCAGCTTCTGGAGGGCAGGGTATGCCACCATGCCTGGCAAGATTTAAATTTTAAAACAAGATATACAGTCAATTTTTTAAAAAAACAGTGATAACAAAAGTTATTAGGAGCTTAATATTTTAAACCAAAGAATTTCTTCAAAGGTGAGTCACAGTATTTTTAAAAAACTAGTCAAGTATATTATCTTAGTTACTTTTTTCATTGCTGAGATGAAATAATGACACCCAGGGTTAAAGGAAGCAAGGTTTATTTGGCTCACAGTTTGTAGAGGTGTTAGTCTATAACCAAGGCAGGGTGGCATGGCAGAGAGGCATCACAGAGTAGAAACATTTCATAGCAGGCAGAAAACAGCAAAACTAACCACACAAGAAGTGACCCTCTTTCTGTCCTTTATGTTCTACCCAGGCTACATGCACTTAGGGTGGGTAGCACTCACACCCTGGGTGGACCTTACTATTATCCACACTCAGAACTATGCCAAACCTATCAGTGGACTAATTTAGTAATCAGACACCTTTGATCCTAGCATCACACACTCTAGATCCAGCCACCTCTGAAAATGCCCTGCCTATGACTGACTGCATGAGGCTTTGGAGAGACTTCTAGACACCAGCCATAACATATACCTGAAGCATCAAGAATTAACAGTAATTTGGTGATAAAGGAATTTCTAATTGGGGCACAAATTAATTTATTTTACAAAATATTCTAATTTTACTCCTTTGGTACCTTATTCATGGAACACTTATATGTGTGTATTTAATTTATCCACTTATGTGGATATATAAATAATAAATTTAATGTAACAGCATATGTTATATTGCATTTATTATCTGGACAAACTAGCCTGGGCAAATTAGACTGTGTCTCAAAAAGTTATATATAAAAATTATATATATTAGACTAGGGATGTAGCTCAGTGCTAAGGCCCTGGGTTTAATCCCTAGTACCAAAAAAAGAAAAAAGTCAAGCATTGTCCCCCTTTGCATTGAAGGTACTCTTATTTACTGAATAAATGAGCTGCTTTGACAGTGGAGGCAGGGAGGGAGTTGGGGGGGAAGGTGTGGAATCGGGTAGGGTGGGCCATGGGGATTGTGGCATGAACCACCAGATAGCAGGAGGAGGTGTTTCCCTTCAGATGGGGATGAATGTTGGGGGGGGGTGTCAGTGCACCAAAGAAAAAGCCAACACAGCTGCCAAAAGTCTCACAGAAATGTTTGTCTATTCAGATGATTTGTCACTTTTCTGAGATTTTTCTATCCTGTTGCCTTACCTCTCTGCTGCTTTTATGAACTAGGGGAAATTGATATTTTAAAAAATGTGAGCTGGAGTGTAGCTTGACGATAAAAGAACCTGCTTAGCATGTTTAAGGCCCTGGGTTTAAAGCCCAGTACCACGAAAAGAACCACGTTAAATTTCTTAAAAAGCTACCAACGCAATGCTATCTATATTTTGTCACTTAGACTTTTTTTTTTTTTTTTTGGTGCTAGGGAACAAACTCGTGACCTCACACTTGCCAGGCAGGTACTTATGCCACTGAGCTAATCCCTGGCCCTTGATTTTTTTCAAAAAAGTGTTTACTGAAGTTGTGAAATATTTGGAACACCTTTTATGTGTCAGATATTCATAATAGGGGCTAGATGTGGTGACACCTATCTGTAGACCCAGAACTTAGGAGGCGAAGGCAGAATTGCCACAAGTTTGAAGCCAGCCTGGGTCACATAGTGAGTTCAAGACTGGTCTAAACTCTAGTGAGACCCTCTCTCAAAAAACAAACAAGGCCAGGGATTTAGGTCAGTGGCATAAGCGCCTGCCTGGCAAGCGCAAGGTCATGAGTTCGATCCCTGGTACCAAAAAAAATTTTTTTGGTAGTAGGGCAGGTGTGTGTTGGTGTGTCTGTGAGCTTTTATGTCCAGATTCTGGTATTAGAGCAGTAATACTATTTTATTTATTTATTTATTTATGAATGAGACAGGCTCTTTCTGTGTAGTTTGGGCTGAACTTGACCTCACTTTGTTGCCCAGGCTGGCCTCCAATTTGTGGCAATCCTCAGCCTCCCAAGTGCTGGGATTACAGTCATGTGCCACCACACCTGGCCACAAGCACTGTATATCTAACACTTATGTTGAGTATTTCCCAGAACCATAGACTTTCTCAACATTTTACAAAGGCAGATTTCAATAGAGCCCTAAATGTTTGTCCTTGGAATGCATATAAATTTCTTCTTTAAAGAGAATTAGTTGAGCCAGGGATTTAGTTAGTTCAGTGGCATAAAGTGCCTGTCTGGCAAGCACGAGGTCGTGAGTTTGATCCCTGGTACCAAAAAAAAAAAAAAGAGAACTAGTTGAACTGTATACAGAAAAAAAATGGTTAAGATGTTATGTTTTTTTAAATCGCAATTTCAAAAAGAACTGGTCATAAGCTCAGAAATTTATTATAAAACCAAAATAATCATTGTTACAATGTATCCCATAAAGATGGACAAATACTACATTTTAATTTTAAAAAGTAAAAAAAAGTTGGACAGTTGCTCGGATTTTTTGGCTATAAATGTGTATTATTCAATAAAACAAGGTCATTTTGCTTCTAATAAAAGACCAAGGTCTAAATACAAAAATGATGAAAAATGGCAATATGCAGGGTTTTTTGTTTGTTTTTACTGTACTAGATATCAAACCCATGAGTGCTCTACCACTGAGCTACCTTGTCAGCCCTTTTAAATTTTTATTTTGTTTTGCTAGGTAAGTTGCCCAGACTGGCCTTGAATTTGTAATCCTTTTGTCTCAGCCTCCTGATTAACTGGGATTATAGGTGTGTGCTACCACACCGGGCTAAACTTTTTTTTTTTTAAGTTACCTTTTGGAGAAGATTTTTAAAATTTGTCAAATCCATTTCTTAGCTGAAGCATTTTTGCCTCCATTGATCTAACCATTTAAAAAATGATGTGTGCTCAGGGTGTGTTGGTACACACTTGTAATCCAGTACTGGAAGCTGAGACAGGAGGATTGCTGAGAGTTTGAGGCCAGCATGGGCTACATAGTGAGTTCAAGGCCAGTCTGAACTACATAGTGAGACCCTGTCTCAAAAAAAGATGCATGCTCAAGAAAATGTCTCAAACAGTGATAGCAAACCTTTTAGAGCTTTCAGTGATACAAACAGCCCACTGTGGCTTGTGTGCCGTAGGTTCGTCCTATAAGTGGCTCATGTTTTGAGCCTAAATTACCTGTATCACACAGACTAATATAAATGGATTATCTTTTATTCTGTAATAAAACCTCTTTTTCCAGCCCCTGGATGTGGGTTTTTATTTACCAATACAGAGCACATTTTTTTGTCTTTCATCATATCCCTTTAATTATTCTTAGATGGATAATCTAATATCCACATCTGAGTTTCACTGAATAAATTTTGCTATTTATTTATTCATTTATTTTTCAGTACTGGGGATTGAACCCAGCCAGTGAGTTATGTCTTTAGCCCTTTTTAATTTTCTTTTGGGACAGGGTCTTTAAGTTGCCCAGGCTGGGCTCAAACTTGCCTTCTCCAAGAGTGCTAGGATTACAGGTGTGTGCCATCACACCAGCTTTTTGTTTTTTTGTTTTTTATTTTGAGACAGAGACTCAACTATGTAGTACAGACTGGCCTTGAACTTGCTATGTAGCCCAGGTTGAGCTCAAACTCCTGATTTTCCTACTTTAGCCTCTTGAGTGCTAAGATTACAGAATGTGCCATCATGCCTGTTTTTTGTTTACTTTTATATGCTACTGAGACTCTTCATCTTGAATTATAGTGGGTTGCTAGTGCCTGTCTGCTAGCCATGCAGAGTTGTACAGCTAACCCCCAGATAACTGTGTAACACCCTTATTGCCTGTCTGGGCCCCAGGTTCCTTGTGGAGCAGCGCTGGTATAAACAGTGGGAGGTGTACGTGCAGGGAGGGGACCAGGACGCCAGCACCTTTCCTGGCTGCATCAACAATGCTGAGCTCTTTGAAGGTACCAGGCTTCTGCTTTCCCCTATCAACCTAGTCCTGGCATTCCTGTCCCCTCTGGCCCTTCAGATGATCATAAACCCATTGTTTGTGCTAGGTCATCGGTAGGATGACTGAACTTATTCACCAGTTTCTTTCCTTGATTTGCCTTGTGTCCCCTCATCCTCACTGCCCCACAGATCAGATAAACTGGTGCCTCAAAGAAGGACTGATGGAAGGCGAGGATTATGTGTTGCTCCCATCAGCTGCTTGGCATTATCTGGTCAGCTGGTATGGCCTAGAGCATGGCCAGCCACCCATTGAGCGTAAGGTATATTGGAAGGGGAGGGTGCTGGGGGGGAGTACCTGAGAGATCAGGTGGGAGTAAGGCCTCAAAGGCCCAGGAAGGGTCCAGACTCAGGTGTCTGCACAATTCCAGATCTGCTGGGTGGGTACACCTGTGTCTGCGCCCTTCTCCGTGCAGGTCATCGAACTGTACAACATCGCAAAGGTGGAGGTATACCCTGTCAAACTGCTGCTTGTCCAGCACGGTGATACGGACTCAGTGCTCACTGCTCAGTTCAGCCTCACTGATTCTGTGGGTGAGTCTGAGTATCCCAGAATGAGTTGGTAGTCCCAGCCATGGGTTGCAGCTCAGTGACCTGAGGATGCCTGGGATTGGTCAGTGACTGACTGAGAAGGCACTACTAGGCTGCAGAGGACCAAGAGGGCACTGGGCAGGTTGGGCAGAAGCACTGTGCAGGGTGTCTGGTGGATGCTGTGGTGGAGGATGTTGGTGACATTTCACCTCTTGAGTGTGGGTCAGCCATTCGGAGACTGGATGGTAATAAGAGGTATTGACCAAGTATTGGAGATCTGTGGGTATTGACTAAGTATTGGAGTCAAGGTTGTCAAGATGAGTTGATCATTCTGGGTCCCAGAAGATTGTGAATATGCTCTGTTACAACAGACCAAGTCTTGCGTACAGCACGGGAGCAATTTCTGGTGGATGCCCAGGAGGACACACGCCTTTGGGTCAAGAATTCAGAAGGCTGTTTGGATCGTTTGTGCAACACACGTGTCACACTGCTTGATGCTGCCCTTGAGAGTGGGCAGGTAAGAGGAGGAGGGCTTTTCTGTGCAAGTAGCCTGGCAGATGGACTCACCTGGTGGTGCTTAGGTTGGAAGAGATGAGGGCTGGGTGCCCATAAGGCCCTCCATTAATGCTTTGCCTGCTTTTCCTCCTCCAACCTAGCTGGTCATCATGGAGATCCGAAACAAAGATGGCAGTTGGCCCAGCACACAGCTGCGTGTCATGTGAGCCACTGGGGTGTCTGGTGCAGACTGGGGGCATCCAACAGTAGGCAGACAGAGCCCAGGAGTACCACGTGCCCATGTGGCACAGGCCCTCAACTGATGAGTTTCTCATCCAACCCCAGGAGCAGCATGTCAGAAGAGGATGAGGAATTCCAGGGCCAGCCGGGCATCTGTGGCCTCACCAATCTGGGCAACACATGCTTCATGAACTCCGCCCTACAGGTTGGGCCATTATAGCTGTGTCTGGCACAGCCACAGGGGTGGGCTTTAAGAGCTGGGGTTGGGGGCAGCTGGAAGGGCAGGGGGACTGCAAGCGAGAGGTCAGGTTGGAAGCTCAGGGCCCACAAGTGTGAATTGACATGCCCACGATCGCTCCTGAAGTATCAATACTTTTTGCCTCTGTTTGCTCCCCGCTTTCCTTTACTTTCCGTGCTGCCAGTTTCTTCCTTTTCTGGAAGTACTAACATCTCCCCAATTCTGCCCCCTTTGTGTCCCCCACTCCCCTTCCTCTTCCCTTCTGCTTCCTTTCTTCTGTTCTCGCCTCTGCCTTGTTCCCTGGCTATATAACCACAGTGCCTCAGCAATGTGCCACAGCTCACTGAGTACTTCCTCGACAACCGTTACTTGGAGGAACTCAACTTCCGCAACCCACTAGGCATGCGGGGTGAGCTGGCTGAGGCCTACGCAGACTTGGTGAAGCAGACATGGTCCGGCTGCCACCGTTCTATCGTACCCAATGTGTTCAAGGTGTGACTTGACCCCCTGGGTGCCCCCAGCCCCATATTTTTGCCTTTCTTAGCCCCCTCTCACCTGGATGGCCCTGCCCGTCTTCTCAGAACAAGGTCGGCCATTTTGCATCTCAGTTTCTGGGCTACCAGCAGCATGACTCTCAGGAGTTGCTGTCATTCCTCCTGGATGGGCTGCATGAGGACCTCAATAGGGTGAAGAAGAAAGAATACGTGGAGCTGTGTGATGCTGCTGGGCGACCAGATCAGGTGGGCTGCTCCTGAAAGTTCCGTGAAAGCCATGGAGGTTCCTGCAGCAGACAGCCTCTGGCCTTCTTGGGCTCTCACCATCCCACTGCTTTCTGCTAAGTTCCCTGACCCTGACCTCACCTCTAGTCTCAGTCCTAGCCTTAGCTTCAGCAGCACATCTGTCTGCACACTCAGCCAGACTTCTGCTCCCATAAACCCCAGTCTTGAAGATAGAAATGGTTTCCATAGAGCCCTAGCTGGAACTCGGCCACTGGGCTCTAACAGTGTCTTTTCCCTTAACGCTGGATGAAGCCATCCCCAAACCATGGTTTTCCTGTCCTGGGCAAGCCGTACCATCCACCATGACACTGTCAACAGGAGGTGGCCCAGGAGGCCTGGCAGAACCACAAACGCCGCAACGATTCTGTGATTGTGGACACTTTTCATGGCCTCTTCAAATCCACGCTGGTGTGCCCCGATTGTGGCAATGTGTCTGTGACCTTCGACCCCTTCTGCTACCTCAGCGTCCCACTGCCTGTCTGCCACAAGAGGGTCTTAGAGGTCTTCTTCGTCCCCATGGATCCCCGCCGCAAACCAGAGCAGGTAGTAGAGGACAAGGACAGGCTGAGGGATACGTATGTAGTTACTTTGCCACACCACAGGGTCTCCTGCATTAACTCACCATAAGCCTTTTTGATCTTCTGTTGATGTTTTCTCCCTCAGCACCGGATCGTGGTCCCCAAGAAAGGCAACATTTCAGATTTGTGTATGGCTCTGTCCAAACACACTGGTATTGCGGCAGACAAGGTATGATGATGCAGAGGGAGGCCAGGCTGGGGAAATTCTGGGACAAGGAGGCAAGAGGACCTGGGGAGACCTTGCAGACTGACCAACCCACAGATTCCATTTCCAGATGATAGTGACCGATGTCTTCAGTCACCGCTTCTATAAGCTGTACCAACTAGAAGATCCTTTGAGTGGCATCTTGGATCGTGATGATATTTTCGTGTGAGTGAGGAGACCAAGGAGAATAGTGGTTCCTCAGGAACATTGTTACCTTGTTTCCCCACCCCCACTTATTTTTTTGGTATTGGGTGTGAAACAAAGGGCTTTGTGCATACTAGACAAGTGCTGTATTACTGAGAAGTCCTAGAAAAATTCTTAAATCTTTGAGCAACTAAAAACTAAATAGGAAGTGCTTTGTGAGTAGAAACATTCTTAGTAAACCAAGCAGAGTTTTCCAAAAAGAAACTGGTTTTTAAATACCTTTGTCACTAAAAAATTTTATCAATCCCCCTAGCACTCTTGATTGCACTCTTTTTTAAAAAAAATTTATTTAAAGAGAAAAACAAAACAGAAAAAAAGGTAGCAACAATACAGAATTCCAAGGAAAAAAGAAAAGTACAAAAAACACTAAGAAATCATTACTTAATAAATTACAAACTGCCTTCTTGGAAATAGTTGTTCAAGTTACAGAATTAAAACATACAAAGTACACATTCAAACAATGAGACTGATAACAGTTCTGCTCCATGATCTAACAAAAACAGTAATACTGTCATCCATCTAACACACTTAAACATACATGCAATTATATCCTTTAAAGCACTTTCTTTTCCTCTTTTTTACAGTAGCAATTACACATTTTGTGTTTTATTACTCCTACTTATTTTACTTTTTACACTAGAGAGACAATGATATTTATAAATATGATTCTTATTTATTTCACTAATGAGGAGAGTCTCAAGTTGTCTCCATTTACCTATAAAGGCTTGAAGATCATCCTTTTTATAGCTGAATAATATTCCATTGTATAAAAAGACCACATCTTTTTCATCCACTCTGTGATTGATGGGCATCTTGGTTGTTTCCAAGATTTAGCTATTACAAATTGTGCTGCTATGAACATGGGTGCACATATGTCGCTGTGATATGAACTTTTCAGTTTTTCTGGAAAAGTACACAGGAGGGGAATAGCTGGGTTGAATGGAGCTTCCAGTCCTACTCTTCTGAGAATTCTCCATACTGATTTCCATAGTGGTTGCACCAGTGTACACTCTTACCAACAGTGGAGCAGTGTTCCTTTTTCCCCCCGCAGCCTCGCCAACATTTTTTATCAGTTGATTTCTTGATGGTAGCTATTCTTTCCGGTGTGAGATGAAATCTCAATGTTGTTTTAATTTGCATTTCTCAAATGACCAGTTATGGTGAACATTTCTTCATGTATTTGTTTGCCATTTGTATATCTTCATGTGAGAACTGTGTGTTCATCTCAGATGCCCATTTTTGGAGAGGGTCTTTGAATTTGGGGGGCTTGATGTTTTTCAGTTCTTTATATGTTCTTGATATAAGTCATTTGTCTAAGGGGTTTCTGGCTAAGATTTTTTCATTCTGTGGCTTTTCTTTTCACTCAGATGGTGATTTCTTTTGAAGTGCAGAAACTTTTCAATAATATGAGATTGATAGCACTCTTGATACTATGAAAGTACTTTCTAAAACAGCTCATAAAAGTGCTGTACAAATCATCTAAGAGTTTTAAAGAACAAAACATTTGGTGACTTTTAGACCCTTTAAAAAGTGAGTACATAGAGCAACCCAGGCAGAATCAGGGCATCTTTTGGGGATGCCTTGATTGGTCATAACATGATGTCTACGCCCTACAGATACGAAGTCTCAGGTCGGATTGAGCCCATCGAGGGCTCAAAAGATGACGTTGTGGTACCTGTCTACCTTCGGGAGCGGACTCCAGCCCAAGACTACAACAACTCCTACTATGGTCTGATACTTTTTGGACACCCACTTCTGGTGTCGGTACCCCAGGACCGGCTATCCTGGGAGGGCCTCTATAACATACTGATGTACCGGCTTTCGTAAGTGTCCTCTTCCTGGGGGTGGTGGTGGGGTCTGAACTCAGACCTGGGTGTTCTGCTGCTTACTTGACACCTTCCACCCAGCATCCAAAAGATAGGTCACACTTAACATGGCCGTAGAAGCACTTTCTCTAGACCTCTGGCTTTGTTACTGCCTCTCTTTAGATGCTGGGGATTCAGAGGTGAACCAAGCAGGATAGAGATGGCTTGTTGTTGTATTTAATTGCCTTGTACTTAGAGAGATTTGATTGCGCTTTTACTGGTAGAGTTTCATTGTTCGTAAATCCGCAGTCCTTACCATGACAGACAAACAGCAATGTGTTATGTAGATAAATCTCTCCTTCATTTAATTCTCAAGAGTCAGCCCTTCAGAAGCTTCCCTGAGGGGACTTCACAGCTGGCTGTGTCTGTTCACCAGTGGCTTATTAGGATTAAAACCCACACTTCTGGCAGGTGCATGAACACCCAAATTCTCAGGCCACTGCTGGCCTCTTCAGCCTCTCCGTGCATTTATATCGTCACCTTGCCCCTTCCACACCCATGATTAGGAACTAGTTTTGTGTGGGTTCACCAATGGATTTCCCCCAATCCTCACCAAAGTTCAATCCTGGGCTCTGCCTCCACCGTTCTTGTGCCCTGCCTTGGGAGTTTCCTCTGCTCTGTCGCAGACGCTACGTGACCAAACCCACCTCAGATGAGGAGGACGATGGGGAAGAGAAAGGTGAGGGAGAGGAGGGAGAGAGGGACAACAAGGACAAAGGTCTGCACATGTGTCCCATGGCCTGAGTGGGGTTGAGGGGCTGAGGGTGAATGGGTAGGGGGTCAGGGATAGGTGTGATCTACACAGGGTTTCCTGGATGCAAATGATACCTTAGTCCTCCGGGGTTCACACCTTCCTGTCCCTGATAATCATTCCTATCCTAGGAGAAGATGACAGCAGTGATGAGGATGAGAAAGACCAAACACCAGGGCCCTCCATTAAGAGCAACCTCCGAGACTCTGAGCGGGAGCAGGCTGGATCCAGCTCTGGGGCCACCAGGACATGCCCCTTTCTCTTGGACAACCACTTTCATACATCTCATTGGCCCCCAAAGCGACGTCGCAAGCAACTGTTTACCCTGCACACTGTGAATTCCAGTGGGACCAGCGACCGCACAACCTCTCCTGAAGAAGTGGACAGTATGTCCTCTGGCAGTGAGCCAAGGTTGGGACGGCGGGAGGTGGCATTTCCCAGCAGCAGGAGCCATGACCACTTCCCCTTGGCCCCCAGCCCAGCCATACATTGCCATGGACTGGGAACCGGAGATGAAGAGGCGCTACTACGATGAGGCAGAGGCAGAGGTAAGTGGGACCCCAGAGATTTTGGACACTTGTAGCTTGCACTCCTCCCCTTCATGTGCCCTTACCTCCTCCAACTGGGCACAGAGCCAAGAATCCAGGCCCACAACCTGCCATAGCACCTGGACACCCACTGAGACCTCCAGGGCCTCAGGTTCCCAGCTTCAAAGTCTGACCCTCTTGGCATGTGGCTTCCACCCCACCCCCTGCCCCTCCAACCCTTTTGACATGGGCTATGTGGTTGGCACTCCTGCAGGGCTATGTGAAGCATGAATGTGTGAGCTATGTGCTGAAGAAGGCTCCAGTACAGCTTCAGGAGTGCATCGAGCTCTTCACCACTGTGGAGACCCTGGAGAAGGAAAATCCTTGGTAAGGGCTTAGAACATGGCCAGGATGGGTTTTGTTGGATGGCACCATCCTGGGGCAGGAGGTGGGGTGGAAGCTCAGGGTGTCCCCAGTGGGTGACTAGGTAGTGGCCCTAGGGTAGGGCCCAGGTGCCCATTACCTCTCTGAGTGTACCTGTTTCCATTCTGCCCTGGCCTCACATCCTTGCCACTCCAGCCACCATCATACCACACATGCCCCCTCAGAGCTGTTGGCTAGAAAAAGTACCAAACAAGTGAATGAAAGGGTCTTAAGAGAGAACAGACAGGAATACCAGGCAGACTTACAGGCCCATATCATTTTAAAAAATGAAAATATAGCAGGGTATGGTGACACCTGCCTATAATCGCAGTACTTGGGAAGCTGAGGCAGAAGGATCATGAGTTCAGGGCCAACCTGGGCTATGTAGCAAGATCATATCGAAAAAGAAACTAAAAGAGCATCTTTGTGGGCCTGGTGGGGCACAAGATGGTTGGTGGTGATAGGGTCCACAGTGGGTATATGAATGTTGCCCCTCTCCTAACTTTGGCTCCATCTGTAGGTACTGTTCCTCTTGCAAGCAGCACCAGCTGGCCACCAAGAAACTAGACCTGTGGATGTTACCTGAGATTCTCATCATTCACTTGAAGCGCTTTTCCTTTTCCAAGTTTTCCCATGAGAAGCTGGACACCCTCGTGCACTTCCCCATCCGGTCGGGGGCTGGGGGCAAATGGCTGGAGGAAGGCTGGGAAGAGATGGGTGAGGTGCACCAGTACTTATGGTCTCCCTACCCACAGGGACCTGGACTTCTCCGAATTTGTCATCAAACCACAAAATGAATCAGCTCCAGAGTTGTACAAATACGACCTCATCGCGGTCTCCAACCATTATGGGGGCATTCGTGACGGCCACTGTATGTGCTAGGCTATGGGCAGGGATATTCCCAGGGTGGGTTCTGCATTCGGAGGGAGTGGGGGTCAGGGTGTCCCCAGTGACTAGGTAGTGGCCCTAGGGTAAAGTTATGGGAGTGGATCTGGACATGGGTATGGTTAAGGATGGCTCCCCCTCCCTTTCAGACACAACATTTGCCTGCAACAAGGACAGTGGCCAGTGGCACTACTTTGATGACAACAGCGTCTCACCTGTGAATGAGAATCAGATTGAGGTGTGACTTCTGCCCATCTTCTCCCCTTCTCCTTCCTGACCCCCCCTCCTTCTACCCTGACTCGTATCCTCTCTGCAGTCCAAGGCAGCCTATGTCCTCTTCTACCAACGCCAGGACATTGTGCGCCGCCAGTCCCAGCCCGGCTCATCCAGTGACCCGGCCTCCCCTGCCTGTGGCTCCACGCCCAACCCTGAATTCATGGATGTTAACTAAAGGACCCTGGGACCTGCCACAGGAAGAAAGGAAGCCCTCTCTGCCACCCTGCTTCTTGTATCTACCAACACCTTTATCTGCGTTCAGTGCCCCCACCAGGTGTTGCAGGCTTAGTTGTGGCTGCTATTCTCCTGTGTCACTGCATTGCTCTTTCGCAGGAAAAAGAGGCCCTGTGCCCCATAGAGCAGTGACCTTCCCTCCTAGTCTTATTTATGGTGCCCCCTTCCCTCTTTCCTCACTCCAGAGTGTCCTTAGTGGCTGGCGATAGGGGTTCACCAAACAGAGTGTATTTTCTTACTGAGACCTTGTATTTTCTGCCGCCATGCGTGTTATATATATAAAGTGCGAGTTTCATCCTCGTGCTATAGTGTGCTTTTTTTCCCCATGTGCTTGCTGAACACCGGTTTGAGGCCTGAGTTGTGTGTGCTTAGTGACTGCCAGGGGCGGTATGTGGTGCTGTTGCTTTGCGTGCTTATTGAACATCAGCTGCA
>PVJX010035111.1:0-18485 GCA_004027295.1 Dolichotis patagonum | reverse complement strand
CACCTGCCTTGCAAGCATTCAGTTGTGAGTTCAATTCCTGGTACAAAAAAAAAAGAGCTCTTTAGGGCCAGGAGTTTAGCTCAGCACTGTAAGTGCCTGCTTGGCAAACACAAGGTCATGAGTTCAATCCCCAGTAAAAAAAAAAAAAAAAAAAAAAAAAGCAAGTTAATATATTAGTGCATTTTCAAAGTTAAAGATTGTACAGTTGAACACAAATTCTCACTTTTCTCAGCTCTAAGGTTTGTATTATATATCCCCCTGGATTTAGTCCATTTTGTGTTGCTGTGACACACCACAGAGTGGGTAATTCACAGAGAAGAGAAATTTAGTTCTTACATTTCCGGAGGGTTTGTTTTGTTTGTTGTTTCTTTTTTGTTTTTGGCGGGGGGAGGAGGCAGTGTTTGGGTTTTTCTGGTGTATATTTCCAAGCATTTTAACACACTTCAGCTTTATTGTTGTTAATGTTTCTAAGCTGCTGCTCCATTTCCTCCAGGGTCCTATTTCTCCAGGGGTAGAAGGCACCAAAAAGGCTCAGCACCTAAGCTCAGGTCCTAAGCCCTGGAGCCCACAAACACGGGGCCTTCCTCAGCAAAAAGTCTTTGCAGATGTACTGATGAATAGTGAGGGCCTTGGGATGGGAGATGCGAGCAGGGTCAAAGCAGTCACAGGGTCCTCACAAGATGGGAGGGAAGCACGAGAATCAGAGCTGTTTGGATTCAGAGCTGGAATGATGCAGACACGGGCCAAGGAATGTGGGCAGCCTCTGGGAGCTGGAAAAGGCAGGAGCAGACTCTCCATGACAGCCTCCAGGAGGAACACAGCCCTGTGGCCATTTGCTATTTCTGACCTCCACCAGTACTGTCAGAGAATAAACATGTGCTGGTTTAAGCTGCCAAGTTTACCATAATATTTTTATAGCAGGCACGGAAAATGAATGCACTTGGTTTATTTTCTATGTCGTTTTAGAAGTTGCTGTCTGATTGTGCGGCCACAATTGTGCATTGTGCATTGCCTTCGGTGTGCAGTTATTTTTCTCTTGGGCTCAGTGGTACTAAGATCTGGGTGGCCGAAACTTCTTTGCTGTAGGAATCCCAGGGTTGGCAAATGGGGGCTCACAGGGGAGGCTACGGCCACCAGCCTGGAGGCACTCGTGTTTCTCCTGCCTTCACCCCTTGCACTCTGGAAGTGGAGGCTGAAATGCACCTCTGAAGTCTATGCAGAACCACATCCCTAATTCTCCCGGGGTTCTCCACTCCCAGGAACTTGTCTCTGGATTGTGGGGAGGAGATGACCCAACCCATTAGTAGGAGCGAGGAGAAACTGGATCTTCAGTCCCCTCTGCAGACCCCAAGGCCTGACACACAACACGTGGACCCCGAACCCATCAGGCAGGTGGCCCCGCGCCCATTCAGGCTGCAGCGCAGCCTGCAGGTCCATTGTGCCCCCTCATGGACCTGTCACGCTGTCCACGTTCCAGATGACGTACCGAGGCCCTGAGTGACTTGGGCCCCCCGAGACCCCACTCCCAGGCAGATCATCTCTCTTCCCCCGACTCACAAAGTAATGCGTCTCCTCAGGCTGGTGCTTCGGGGTCACACGAAGACACCCGCGGCTCCTCACCCTATGGCGCTCCCCAAATCCATGATGACTGCGACACACCCTTCATTAGGCTGTGACAGCTCCCGGTTGCTCACAGGGTGCTTTAAGGAAAATCTCTGGACACCAGCTAGCCATGGGACAGACCACCCTTAGGGGCTGGCACAGAATCCTATTCAACAAGAGCCTCTTGGCCTGTCTGTGCATACACTCACGTGTGCACATGGAAGTGTGTGTGGCACATGTGGCAGCTAGCGCACGTGCGCGCACTGGTCTGCAGGCGCATGCGTAAACGTGCTTTTGTCGCCAGGTATGCGTCTCGCTTGTTGTCCATATGCGCATGCGTTGGCGTGCTTGTCTCCGCACACGCATGCGTGTATGCGCACAGACGAACCCACTGTTGCTATTTAGAAATTCCATTAGAAGAGGCTCTTGAGTAATGCCAGCCTGTGTTTAGTTTGAGAGAGAAGATACCCACACATGGTTTATCTTTTGGTCACAGCAACAAAAGATTGTTGAGTTTGGCTCCCAAAATTGAGATTGTTTCTGAAGAGAGCCTGCGTGGCATCTGCCCTGACCTCAGGGCTGGCCTGGAGCTCGTCTCCTTTCACCCAGGCAAAATCTAACAAGAAAACAAAACAAAACAAAACAATTTTTTTTGTCTTTTTGAGACAAGGTCTCACTATGCAGTTCAGGCTGGCCTTGGGCTCACTTTGTAGCCCAGGTTGGTCTTGACTTTGCAACAATCCTCCTGCCTCAGCCTCCTGAGTGCTGGGATTACAGGAGTGCGCTACCACGCCCGGCTTTTTTTCCTCCGTTCTGGAAAGTCCAGCCCTGTGGGTCCTGTTCATCCTTGCAGGAGGTTTCTGCTGTCGCCTCCCCAGTCCCTGTTGAGGGGGACGCATGACTCCGGCTGGCGCAGCTCTGCTTGGCCGCCGGCGCTCATTCCTGCGCAGTGTCTGTCACAGCTCGGAACAGCGCCGTGCTCCGGTTATTGCCGTCCATCTGCCCCATGCGCGGAAGCTCCGCTAGAGGGGGATGGACTTTCGTCACTGGGGGCTGTGTCCCCACCCCAGCAGGATGCATGCTAGTTCAGCTTCAGCTCTGTGCCACACCCCAGGCTGGAGCAGATGGCCCTCGAGGCGGGGACCTGCTGCTCAGGCCTGATGTCTGCGGCCACTGAATAAACCCATGACTGAGTCCCAGGCCCTGCGCTCTCCCGCCCCGCCGCCAGGCTGCTTTGAACCCACCGAGGAAGCCACTGCGTGCTAAGACCTGGCTTCAGCCTGAACCGCAATGGGCCTCACGTCCGCTCCCGCTCCAGTGCTCCACGGCCCCAGGAAGCTCGCTGTGCCTCTCTGAGCCTCAGTTTCCCCAGACCCCCACCCATAGAGGACTGGATGTTTTACTGAGGGTGGGAAGCACGTCTACGTGGCGTGTGGCACACGGCAAGCACTTGGTAAGTGAGTTGTCAGTTTTTTAGTCAGTCAACAGTATTTGTTGCTGAGCAGCTCTGGGCACCAGGCAAGAGGCAGGAGCTGGAGAGGAGAATAGAAGAGGACCACAGCGCACCAGCGCCCATAAAATAGTGAGTTGCACCAGATGCTGAGGATGGAAAGAAACTGTGGAGGAAAACAGAGCAGAGAGGGAGGCAGGAGTGACATCTGAGCAAAGACAGGAGGAGGGAGTCATGCGGATGACTGACAGGCATGCCAGGTCGAGCAGACCATAGGTGCAAAGGTCCTGGGGTCGCCAGTGCCTGATGGTGTCACCAAAGCCTCACGGTCTCTGCTTCCCTTTTCTCTCCCCAAACTGACAAGCACAAGTGTCACCCGCCCAAAGCAGCAGAGAACACAAAGCATCTCTCCCCCGTGACCATGACCCAGCCGCTGCCTCTTTAACCTTGAATGCATTTTTGGGTCTCACGTGTCACTGGGCGGCGGTGGCAGCCAGCGAGTGGCCCTTACTTCAGAAGAACGGCATGGGGTGGGGGGGCCTTAGGTGGTGTCCGCCTCACCTATCACTGCCAAAAGTGGTCATGGGGTTATTTTTAAACCCCGGGAGGAAGTATTTATTGTTTGCGGGTGCAGGAGAGCCAGGCGGTGTGTGGAATTCTCCTCGGAAGGCCGTGCTGTGTCCCTGCCACCATGGTGAGTCTCTGAGGATGATGCTGGGCCGGACAGGACCGGGGCAGAGCGGGAGAGGGGTGGCTTTGGGGACTCGGGAGGAGCAGCCCCCATCAGTGCCCCAATCAGCCACAAATAACAGCAGCTCCCGGAGACTCACAAAACAAATCAGAGCGCTGGCTTCTTTGTGGCGTGTCTGCTGACCTCTGGAGGAATCGATAACTCCCAGGGCTTGCAAAATGGGATCGAGCGCTTTCAAGGATCAAATTGTAATTCTTTTCTCTTGTTCAGGCAGCTGGGGAAAAGAATCTTTGGTTTTTTTCCCCACTCCTTTTGAACTTGCAAATTTAAAACCTTTTCTCTTGTATTGCTGGGCAGGTCCCCCCCTCCGGGAGCCCCCAGCCCTGGGACAGTGGGGTCAGCGGTCAGGGCCACAGACGCTGGAGTCTGATTGCTGGAGTTCGATTCAGACTCGGCCTTTTTGCGGCTGTGTGACCTTGGGCAAATGACCTAACCTCTTGTTTTTGGTCCGGGGAATCAAACTCAGGACTTTGCGCTCGCCGGGCAGGCGCTTGTGCTGCTGAGCTACATCCCGGCGACCTAACCTCTCTGAGCCACAGCTGCAGCCCAGCGAAGCAGGGACACCGCTGGCCGCCTTCCCTCAGGGGCGCCTAGGGGCTGAGGCC
The DNA here is from genome assembly GCA_004027295.1 of Dolichotis patagonum. Taxonomy (NCBI): domain Eukaryota; kingdom Metazoa; phylum Chordata; class Mammalia; order Rodentia; family Caviidae; genus Dolichotis; species Dolichotis patagonum. Next base: position 14,077 of record PVJX010035111.1, on the reverse strand, counting down.
GCGCTGCAGTGTGGAGCTCTGAGAAGTGGGGAGGAAGAGGCGGCTCCCCTTCTCTGCGCTGCTGACACTAACGTGCAGGGGACATTTCCTGAGCCTTGTGGGCTGGGGGAGCAGACGGTTGTGACCCCAGAAGTGTCCTATGGGCTCGGCATCCACCACGGCCTCGAGAGCCTGGCTCGCCCGTGGGTCCCCCTCTGGGCCGCACTGAGCTGTAGTACCCCATATCTGAACAGAGCTGCCCGACAGGTGTCACCTCTGTCCCCAGAGCACTGTCCCTCGGCCCCTCTCCCCCGCCCTGCGAGGAGAGGTGCATGTGGGCGCGTGGCCCCAGGTCACACACGGCCTGGGAGGGGCCGCCTCTGACCGACACTGTCCCCCCTCCCCAGTCACCAAAGAAAGCCAAGAAGAGGGCAGAGGGGGCCAACTCCAACGTGTTCTCCATGTTCGAGCAGACCCAGATCCAGGAGTTCAAGGAGGTAGGTGGCGGTGCCAGAGATGGAACCCAGGGCCTCTGCGTGCCACGCAGGGGCTCTGCCACCGAGGCTCCCCTGCCCAGCTTCCTACGGACGGACCCTTACCCTCCCTGTCCCCAGCCGGGACCTGCGGCTGGACGTGTGTATCCTCAGAGTCCATGTGAGCCTGTGTCTTTTTTTTTGGTGCAGGGGGGAGGGTGAGACAGGGTCTCACTGTGTAGCCCAGGCTGGCCTCAAACTCACAGCCATCCTCCTGCCTCAGCCTCCTGAGTGCTAGGATTACAAATGTGCACCCCTACACCCAGTTGATATGTGAACCTTTTAAAGAAATTATTTTAAATAACTTTTCCTAGTTATCAAACTAAAATATGTTCCTTGTTTAAAAATGTAGGAAAACATTTTAGAAGAGCACAAAGATGACAACAAACAGTAGGAACCCCAATTCCACCCACTGGAAACCATGGGTTCCCGTGTTCATCCGTGCCGTCCCCGCCACGCTGGTTCCACATGTTTATCAGACACAGTTACAGCCTCCCGTGCCCGCCCTGAGGCCCTGCAGTATTGTTTTCTTTGAGCAATTTGGCATCAACATTTCTCCCGTTGGGTGATGCGTTTGTTTAGAATGACCTAGGATTCTACAGAATAAACCTTTGCTTATGCCACTGGCTCTTTCCTTGGTAAATTCCTGAAAGCGGAACCCAGGGTCAAAGAACATGGCAGTGGGGAAGGCAGGGACAGCTTGAATTTGCAATCCTCCTGCCTCAGCCTCCCAAAGCACCAGGATTACAGTTGTGTACTCGGCACCCAGCTCTTGGCCTGACGTCCTGTGTGCTCCTTGGTGATCCTCAAAGCCCCACCTCCCTGTCCCCAGCCCTCTCGGGCCCTGTAGCAGCTCCTGGGCTGACACCAACCCTCCCTTCGCAGGCCTTCACCATCATGGACCAGAACCGAGATGGCTTCATCGACAAGAATGACCTGAGGGACACATTTGCTGCACTGGGTATGTCACCAGCGGCCTCCCCACACAGGTCTCCTGCCCCGCACAGGGCAGAAGCCCCCATCAGCAGAGCCCAGCCCCCACCAGCCTTTGAGACAAGCACCCCAGTTGAGGAAGAAGAACTCAGTCTCTTCACACCTGTCCTTTGCTTTTGAAATAGCTGCTTCTGTGTGGCTTTTGAATTCCGTGGCAGTTCACCATGGAAAACTTACAACAGGCAGACAAGTGCGCCGTGAACATTTCAGTGTCTTTCCTCCAAGTCTTTCTAGGCCTGTTTGGTTTTGGTTTTTTTAAATCATTGAGATCATTCTATTTTGGGTTCAGCTTTATTTAACATCTCAGCTGCATGAGCAGGACTGCAGAGAGATTTTTCGAATTGCACATGTCCAATCTGTCACCGCCCAGCATCACTAATTCCCATCCTCAGATCCCGGGCCCGCCATGAACAGCTGCACAGGTTGGGCACTGCACGGTTCTACAGGGCACCATTTGTGCTCTCAGCCTCTGTCACTTTTTATACTGAAACCATAAGCTGTCTTAAGAAGGGGCCACTTTTTCATGCGTGCGGACCCCAAAGATGTTCTTGGGCTTGTGCCAGGCGTGACAGCCGGTGTGCTGGACTCTCCACTACTGGAAGCTACAGTGGGCGTAATTTGAAGACGTTTCCTCAAGGGATTTTGACCTGGCTCTCCCACCTCCCACCCCCTCGAGGAAGGGCTAATTTACAATACCAGCATTTTCCGTTGGAGTCAAGTATGAGCCTCAATCTGATACACTCCTGTAATCCCAGCCCTAGGGAGGCCGAGGCAGGAGAACCGGTGTGAGTTTAAGGCCAGCATGAATTTCAAAAGGAGACCCTGTCTCCAAAGACAAAAAGAGTAATAAATGAAAATCCGTCCACCAGTTTCAGGTCCTGAAGACCCTGGAGTCAGCTCGCCCCTCCCCACGCGGGCTGTCGGGCGGCTTCAAAAGCTCCCACGGTCCTTTGCTCCTTCCCCCACCAGACCGTTCCTGTGGGCCAGATTCCTCAGGGTGGGTGACAAACGCCAGGGTCCCCACAGCCATTCCTCCGGGCTCTGAGCCCTGTGTGTCCACCCAGGGCGTGTGAACGTGAAAAATGAGGAAATCGACGAAATGCTCAAGGAGGCTCCGGGTCCGATCAACTTCACCGTGTTCCTCACCATGTTTGGGGAGAAGCTGAAGGGTAGGCGGCGCGCATGCGCAGTCCCTGAGGACAGGGGGGGAGGGCGAGCTGGGGGGCGCTCCCGGGGCCGGGGACGCAGACGCAGCTCCTCTGGCCTGAGCCACGCCCAGCAGGCTCCAAAGTCACAATTCCTGCCTCTCCACACCTGGCCTCCAAAAGTGCGGGGCACACGCCCAGTGATCCCGGCATTCCCGAGGCTGAGGCAGGAGGATCGCTGTGAGCTCAGGACCAGCCTGAGGGCTACATAGCGAGATCCTGGCTCAGGAAACCCGAACCCGGCTCGGTGGAGCGTGGGTCAGCCCTTGTCTGCCTCTTGGGCCGAGGGCTTTCTCAGGCCCAGGCCTCCCCCACTCCGTTTCAGGCGCGGACCCCGAGGAAACCATCCTCAACGCGTTCAAGGTGTTCGACCCTGAAGGCAAAGGCGTGCTGAAGGCTGACTAGTGAGTGGGTATGGGGGGGCGAGGGGGCGCCCCCTGCTTCCTCCCAGACCCCTGACACGGCCCTGCCTTCCTCTCCGCAGCGTCCGCGAGATGCTGACCACACAGGCCGAGCGATTCTCCAAGGAGGAGGTAACGGGGTCCTCAGGGTGCTCCCCCAAACCCACACAAGGGCTCAGTCCACAGCGAGAGACCGGCCACTCCTTAGCCCTTGGCGTAGTCATTCCCTCCACAACGCACAGAGGCAATAGTTGAAACACCCATGGTGAATACTCCGAGGGGCTGCTCCACACTGTTGTGAAAGTTGTGCACTGCACAAGTGTCCAGCTACTGATCTAATAGGGGCATCATAGGGTGTGTGTTTCAGTCGTTTTTCAACAGGCAACAGTAATGGTCCGCAAGAAAGGCCGCTTGGCAGCTTGTCCAAGGTGCCGCAGCCATGGTCACGGCAACAGTATCAGTGAACCTTAATGAGTCTGTTTAAAACAGCGCCCTGGAAGGCTCTGCGGCCTGTTTTCACTGGATTTCACATTTTATTAAAAATTATATGGTGCACACCCTGTAATCCCAGCATTCAGGCGGCTGGGGCAGAAGGATCACCAAGAGTTTGAGGCCAGCCTGAACTACATCGTAAGACCCTGTCTCAAAAAAAAAAAGAAAAATCGTAAGCCAGGTGGGATGGCTCACACCCAGCACTGGAGGCTGAGGCAGGAGGACCCCAAGTTTGAGTCCAGCTTGGGTAATTTAGTGGCTCAGTGAGACCTTGGCTCCAAATTAAAAATGGGTGTAGCTCATGCGAAGCTTCCGGGTTCAGTCCCCAGGACCAGACACACACACACACACACACACACACACACACACACCCCAAATGGTCCGGGCACCGGGCGTCCCACCCCCGCCTCCCGTCACGCCAGCGCCCCCTGCCGGTCGTTTGTAGATCGACCAGATGTTCACAGCCTTTCCGCCGGACGTGACCGGCAACCTGGACTACAAGAACCTGGTTCACATCATCACCCACGGCGAGGAGAAGGACTGAGCACCTCCGCCTCCGCGCGGCCCGCCGGGCTTGGAGCGCGGCTGGAAACCCAGCCCGAGGCCGCGGTCAAATAAACGGGATGTGCAGAACCTGGCCTGGCCTCCTCTGCTGCCCCAGGGCCCTTGCTGAGGCTGCACACACGCCCTCCTCCGGGTGCCAAGCGAGTGTCCCCCACCGAGGAGCCGTGCGGTGCGGGGCAAGGGCCGGCCGGGCCCACGCCCTGCCCCCGAGTCACAGGCAGCGTCTGGCTTGTCCCCCCTGCTCTCCCGGCCACACGGTGGGGGCACTGGTTTCTGGCCCCACGTGGGGTCCACCCCTGAACTGATTTTAATGACCAGAGCCACAGCCGAAGCGGTCAGGCCTGCGGTGGCGGCAGAACCCTCGTGTGCCAGATGGGCGCGGGTGACAGAGTGCCAGGGCTTCAGGCACAGCCGCATCCAGGCGTCAGCAGCGCCCACCCGAGGCCTGCGGTCAGTGCTCAGTGGTGGCCAGGCGGCCCCCAACTGCTCCCCGTGCTCTCCTGCCCCTCAGTGACCCGGTGGACTCGGGCCCGTCCCCTGCCCAGGCGCAGACAGTTGGGAACTGCTCCTTGGGCTGGGCCACCTGCCGGCTAACCGGGGACGGGGACGGCAGCCTGGTCACATGATTGGTCATGGGGAGGGCAGAGGCAGAGGAGGGAACAGGAAGCAGAGCGTCCTGGGGCTCAGAAATCACCGTGCGGCCTAGGAAGGGTTTGTGCTCGGCTCCGGGGGGGACCCACTGGCCCCCGAGAGACACCACGCACAGGCACACGCAGACACGGTTGTGCACGGGACACAGAGACACGGCCGCCACGGCCTGAGACCCAGGGCCGCCACGGCCTGAGACCCAGGGCCTAGCAGCTGTGAGCACCCGCTGTGCCCTGTGTGGCCCTGGGGTCTCAAGAGCAATAAACTGACCAGGTATGGGGACACATCCCTGGAATCCAACATCTGGGAGGATAAAACAGGAGGATCTCAAGATCGAGCCCAGCCCAGCAACTTAGTGAGACCCTATCCCAAAAAAATAAAACGGGCCAGGTGCATTGGTGCACACCTGTAATGCCAGCACTCTGGAGGCTGAGGCAGGAGGATTGTCCTGAGTTCAAGGCCAGCCTGCATAGTAAGACTGTCTCAATTCCCCCACCACCAAAAAGCCAAAATAATACATAAATAAAAACTTAAAAAATAAAAAGGGCTGGGATGTAACACAGTCAAAACCCACGGGTTCAATCCTTAGTAACCAACAACGATAACATCAGTATTCGGCAGCGCAGCCTCCACATTTTGCTCCTCCCTGCTTTGTCCAACGGCCCGGGCAGGTCACCCTCTGGGGCTCCTCGGGGACAGTGCTGATTGACCCAGTCCTCTGCTTGTGGTGGCTATGAACCCCACCCTTGGTCCCACACCACGCCTACCCCCGGGTCTCCCAGCACTGGTCGTGCAAAGGTCCTGAGGTTACACAACAAAACATCTATTCTCTCCAGTTCTGGTACAAACGTGGCCGCGGGGCTCAGAGCGTCAGCTTCTTCTTGGGCCTCGGCTCTTCGCCCTTGTCGGACAGCACATCGGGGTGTGAGTCCTTGTTCCGGGCCTCCTTGGAGAGGTACGAGTCTAGCACCAGCTGCCGCAGGCTTTCGTGCTCCAGGGGCTGGTCCGCTGCACGGAGACGGGCTCGTGAGCGAGCAGGGCCGCCCAGCCGGGGGTGCCCTCCGCAGAGCCAGGGGGAGCTCTCAGGGACCGGGATGGGAGGGGCGGCTGGGCAGGCGGTACTTCCGGGGGCGCCCAGGTAACTGACTGCGTCCCCCCAGAGAGGACCTGAGCAACAGGCCCCCGGGGTCACCTCCCCGGTCCCGGGCGGAGGACCCCGGGCGCCGTCTTGTGGAGCGGAGGCAAGGCCCCCGCGGGGCGCGGGACTCACCCTCCTCCAGCCGCTCCATGAAGGGGTCAGCCCCGAACACCGGCGGCACCACCCTGACGGGCTCGGGCGGCCTGAGGAGCACGGAGCCGCCCCAGAACGGGTTGACGAAGGGCTGCGGGGCCTCGGCCTCCGGGCTCTCCGCCCCCTGTACGCGGCGGTGGGACTCCAGCAGCAGCAGGTCGTTGGTCCGCTTCTCGATGGTGGCTGCAAAACCGCCCTGTCACCCGGCGAGGCAGCACTGGGCGCTTGAGAGGCCAAACGCCCGGACTCCCACATGCACGAAGCCCAGAGACACACCCGGGGCACCCCAACCTGCAGGGTTCCCACTGCGAGCGGTAATGAGGCCAAGGAACACGGGGTTATGATACAAATTGGTAATGCGCAGTGCAGCCTCAGGAAACTATTGTTTTTTTCCCACAGTCTGCTCTGTTCCAGTCCCTGAGCCTTAGCTTACGCTGTTCCTTTTGCCTGAAATGCTGTTCCCTACACTCTGCCTGGAACGACCCTGACTGGTCCTCACTCTCCAAGCTGTTGCTATTCTATTTGAAAACCAGGGACCACAAGTACTGTATCTGCAACACAGCCAGCCATAGTGGCACGTGTCTGGGAGCCCAGTACTCAGGAGGCCGAGGCAGGAGAATCGCTATGAGTTCAAGGCCAGTCTGAACTAAATAGTGAGACTTGTCTCAAAAAACAAAAAGAAGGAAAAAGTATTTGCTTCAAAGAGCAAAACCTACCTCCTACACAGAGGGACCAGAAATGTCAGCTCTAGAGCTGCCATGAGTGGTGATAGGGCAGCTTCAGATGGGACAGGAGACAGGACCAGCTGGGTACAGGAGAGAAACTGCAGATCTGGTAATGAGGATGTGCGTGGCACAGAACAAGTCTTCTGGGAATGGCTGTGCAAAGGCCCTGGGGTAGGAACGAGGTGCCAAGTGGGGGTGGGGGCTGGGTGCAGGGCAGCGTGGCTGAAGGTGCGGAGCCCAGGGAGTGCAGGACAAGAGGAGAAAGCCCAGTGGGCCAAGTGACCACAGAGAAGCTGTGAGGCTGGCCCAGCACAAAACATCCCATACTGCCAGCTTCGCTCGCTGACGAGGGCGCCCCCTACAGGCCCCGCTGTCCGGGCCTGCGCGTGCAGGGCGCGGTGGGAGGGACTCACCGAAGTACTGCGGCAGGTTGGCGTCTGTCACCTCGCCGGTCTCCCCCAGCTGCACCAGGATCCTGCTGGCGTCGCAGGCGATCTTGTGAAACAGGCTCTGCACCGCGCTCTTGAGGCGCTGCAGGGTCTTGCTGATCTCGCTGGACTTGTGCTCACACTCGCTCACCTCCTCCGAGGTCTTCTTCAGTTTCTCCTGGGGACAGACGCCGCGCCACCGTCAGCCTACTCGCAGGATTCCCGCGGCTTCGCACCCTCGCCCTGCCACGCCGGGCGGCAGGGGTAATTGAATGGTCCCCCACGGCCGTTTTCAAAAAATGAAATAAGGGCTGCACGAGGCGGTGTGTGCCTGTAATGCCAACACTGGGAGGCTGAGGCAGGAGGGTCTCCATGAGGTCCAGGCCAGCCCGGGCTACATAGTGGGTTCAAGGCCAACCTGAACTAGATAGCGAGACCCTGTCTCAAAAAAAAGCAATAAAATAGAACAGAAAAGAAAGGAAAAGCATTTAGGGCCACAGGGCTAAATACGGCTGGGCTGCCTCTGCTGGGAGCGATTTAACCCTCGCAGCCCTAAGTGGCAGCTAGGGCTAAAACCCCCATTTTACAGCTGTTGCTATTCTATTTGATATTCTATTTGATAGAATAGCTGTTGCTATTCTATTTACTCATCTGAGGAAAGTGAGTCCCGGGGAAGTTACGTCACTATTTCAAAATCAGCCAATGCGGGAGTAACTATCCCAGGGAGGCCACCCTGGCTCCCCAGGGCAGCTTGTGACGGGGTCAGGGTTGGGGACGGCGTCCTCCGGCCCCCACTCGCCGCCCTCGGCAAGCTGCTCCTCCGGCCGCGCGTGCGCTGCTGCCCCCTGGTGGTCCGCGGCGGTGGTGCTGCCATAGAGTCCACCAGGCGCGGGACACCCTTCCCGTAGGGACCACAAGTGACCCAGGGCCACAGCCCCTGGCCGGGAGCTGCTGGGTTGGAACGGGACTCGGTGGCCATACGCCCCGATTTCCTATTTTTGTCAGGGCTCCCATTATCCCTTAATGACAAACCCTGACTGTGTCTGTGTATCAGTGTGACCCGTGAGTAATTCTATTTCCAACCCCTCCCGGGCTAGGGATGGCCGGCACCATGTTAATACAGACGTGCTGGTTTCGGGAAAGAACTTCTAAATATTTTTTTTTGCCTCCCCCACTTTTTTCCTGCCTAGAATGTATAGGTGATGGCAGGATCTGTGACAGCTATGCCGCAGCCACATGGCACCCTCGGAGTAAGCCACACATTACGCATGGCAAAATAAAAAGCTAGAAGAAACCAGGGTGTGGTCCAGGGCCTATTTCCAGATTTACTTATTTTTATTCAGCTGATAATAAAGTGACGAAAGCGAGATCGTTACAGTACTTTTGTCAAATTACATCTACAGGCCAGGCGTGCTGGCGTAGGCCTGTAATCCCAGTACTCCGGGAGGCTGAGGCAGGAGGATCGCAAGTTGGAGCCCAAACTTGGCAATTTAGTGAGTTAGAGAGACGCTGCCTCAACAAACAAATGCAAAGAATTGTGTGGTGGCGCATGCTCAGCTGGGGGGGGGGGCGAGACCCGAGGCTCACAAGTTTCAGGCCAGCCCTGGCGGTGTACCCAGACCCCGTCACACCAGCACTCTGCTAGCAGGGAGGAGACGCAGCCTCCTTCCCCAGCACTGACAGGAAAAAAAAAAAAAAGGATCGTTCTCGTCCTTATTGATGGAGACCAGGCCAAGAAAGACCCTGGTACCGAGGGCCGGGGGCGCAGGTCTTCCTGCTCCTCGAGCCCGACAGGCCTGAGCGACAGACGGACGGATGGACGCAGCGGGACGCCCCGCCCCTCACCTCCAGCTGCCTCAGCGCGGAGTGGCTGTCCTCGCGCTCCGATTTCTGCCGCGACCGCAGGAGGAGGATGTCGTCCTGCAGGGAGAGGCGGGGTGAGGCCCGGGGCTGCCGGCTGACCGGCGGGCGCAGCCACACGGGGGCGCTGCGGAGCGCTCTTATGCAGGTAGCAGCCGCGCGGCCGATGGGCTTGGGCCGGGGTGGGCCCGGAACGGATTTAACCCAGGCTTGCAGCACAGAATGATTACACCCTCCCGGGGAGCTGGCGCTCGGACGAACACGTCTTCATTCTTTTTACTTCCCTTTCTTGCCCACCACCCTCCTCCCTCCGCCTCTTGGTCCCCCTCCCAGTTGTAACAGGTCTCTCTGTTTCCTCTTATCTGTCTGTTTTGCTCTTTACATTATTCATCATTTGGGTCTCAGAAGGGAAATCGTGAAATGTTTAAGCTTGTCTGATTTATTTCACTTAACATTAGGATCTCAAGGTGCATCCATTTTCCTACAAACAACTCAAGTTTATCCTTCTTTGCAGCACAGTAGTATTCCATTGTGTGTAAATGCCACATTTTATTTACCCGTTTTTCCAGCCATGAACATACAGGCTGCTTCCAAGATTTCACTATTATGAGCTGTGCTGCTATAAACATGGGTGTGCATGTGTTCCTGTAAGAGGGTGTCTTTAACTCTTTCGGGAAGACACCTAGATAAGAACTGTGATTTTTTGTTTGCTTTCTGAGAGCGGGTCTAGCTGCCTAGTCCGGTCCAGGCTGGACTTAAACTCACTAAGTAGCCCAGGCTGGCCTCAAGACTCACAGCAGTTCTGGCCCAGCCCCCAAGCGCTGGGATCGCAGGCGTGCACGCCAGGCCCGGCTGAGGCCCTGCGTTTCTAACCCACTGCCAGGTGCTCAGGCTCCCGACCTGGGTTTTGAGGACCACTGGGCTTCACAGGGTGTCCAAACCTTCTGAGCAATTCTGCTGCAGGACCTTGTCCTTGAATGTGACTGACCAAGAGGACAGACGTGGACCCTTCAGGCCGTCTTCTCAGGGAAAATCTAAGTGTTTCCTGCTAGGGGCTTCGGTAACTCACTGCGGGTCCCTCCACACAGTGAGACAGAGAATCTCAAACAGAAACACAGCTAAATGGATTCCTGGCCCATCACAGAGACTCTAGGACTGTGGGTAGGAGCTGGGGCCTGAGGACCTGCGTTTTAGGAAACATCTTGTGATTCTACTGCAGGGAACCCAGGGTCCCCGAACCTGGGAGTTATCTATGGTAAACGGGGGGGGGGTGTGAGTTGCTAAACAGGTGAACCATCTAGTGGGTGTGTGCGTGTGTGAAATTAAGCCTCCCGGTTGGAAATGTTTCCCAGACGCATCCAGCCGGCTCTTGTAACTCTATGCATCAAACTGCACAGCTCTGTGATCAAAAAATGATCTGGGAAGCAGCTGTTCTGGCCCACAGATCATTCTACAGATGGGGAAACTGAGGCCCAGGAAGGGCTGGAATGGCCCATCTTACACAGGAATGCTCGCCCTAAAACAGGGGACCAGCTGCGCAGCTGAGGTACAAGGTACCCCTGGGAAGTTCAAGGTCGCCTCTGCTCAGGAACACACTGCTGGTCAGGTCTGAGCATCCAGCCGGCGTCTGCTCATTCCACTGCGGGGTCTGGTCCTCGTCATCCCACTGGGACCCATGAGGTTCTCCCTCCTGGAGAGCGCGCGTCCACAGTCCTGCGCGCTTCCAACCCAAGGGGGACACTTGTCCTTCTGCTGCGTGGCCAGCAAAGTCCTGCTGCGCAATACCACAGGTGCCCACCAGAGGGCAGTGGTGGCGCGTCTACGGCAGAGGCTGCAGCCTCAAAAGTCCACTTAGCCCGTGGGTCCAGATCACGGAATCAGAACCCGAACCAGCTAGTTGCTGTGGATGGTGAGATAAGAGCCTAGACTTTTATAGGAACTCAGCTCCCTGCGAGAACATGCGCCAAAGTTGTCAGATCCGATTTTCCAAAAGAAACCATAAATTCAGATTCTCATGTAGAAAAGGATACACTGGTGGCAGTGAGTACATTAATAAATCAGAGGGTGAAGGAGACCAAGCAGGAGATTAAGGGAGGCTGGATTCAGCCAGTGGACAACCTCGGATCCCAGCCTTCGAGGTAAAGTAATGGTTTCAGGTCCCGCACCCCACTTGTAATCTCCCATCCTACGGGGCAACCCGGTTCATCTGCCTTATGTACCACTTTCCTTACAATACGGACTGAAACAAAATTGTTCTGTAGCTTTTTAATACAGATTTGAAATCTCCTCTCGTCCAAATGTGTCATGCTGCAGATGGGGACGGTGAGGGTGAGAGAGGGCAGGCTTCGGCCTAATCCTGGGAGACAGGCTGTGGCTAACGCGAGAAGAGAGCACCCTCAAGGTGAATGGAAACGTCAAGGTCAAGTCTGTTGAGGACCCTTTGGGTTGGTGCCCTTCTGGGTCCTGGGCCTGTCCTGCGTATGATTCCTCAGCTCCTATCCCGCCTACCCCACATGGAGCTGGCCAATCCCCATTTACCTCTGAGCCACCTACCACCCTTCCCCGGTTCCGCTCTATGCCCTACAGGAGCAGCACAGGCAGTGCCTAAGACTTCCTTATCTACCTGTTTCCGGTTAGACTCAACCAATGGGAGGTGCCTTTGGCGCTGGCTTCCGGTGGGGCCCAGCCAATGGGAGGCCACAACTGGTGACCACCCCCCCTTCATGTTTCCAGGAAGTGTGTCCTCCATCCTCTCTGGAGCCAGGCTGGGCCTCTAGTTGCCCTGCATAATTTATTGAAACCTTTGTGAACACAGTCCCTTTAAGAAACTCTCCTTGGTTTACCCGTTTGTGCCATCTTTGTATGAAAACTCAGAACTACCTTTCTTCTTGTCATTCTCACTTGGATTACTATGGTCTGTTAATATCTGTTGTTATCTGTTAACAGTTTTCTGTATATCAGTCTATATTGGTTTGTTTCCTAGCCCTGTTGTTTGCTGGTATTATCTCCGAGTGATACTAACCACTAAATCACAGGCTTGCTCTGCTCATTAAAAGTATATTTTCCTAATGCTCATTACAATAAATCCATCACTAGGAAAGGTAAACGCTCTCACCTGCATTCCAGCTGCAGGCTGCTCGTGGCCAGCACACGCCCCACATTTGGGGACAGTGGCTTATGTGAAGAGGGCAGCTCCTCTCGCCACATACACAGAGCACAGGGCTGAAGGAAGGAGTAATGAATTCCCGAAGGAGGTGACATTTGTGCAGGGCCAGGGCTAATGAGCAGGGTGTCAACCGGAAGAGGAGAGGAGAGGGAGCAGGAGCCGCAGAGGGTGCTTTAGGACTTGTGATGGGGCCTGGTCCAGCAAAGCAGGGCGGAGCCAAATACTGCAGGACCCCGGGGAGTGGCAGAGGACCTGAGACTCTGTGCTGCGCAGTTCCATTCCAGATTCTGGAACTAAGTAGCTCAGGGAGTCAATTAAGTTTGGGGAATTGTGGGTTCAAGAAAGGTAAACAGGTTTCCTTCCTGCGGGATTTGTCAGAACCTTTGCTACACTCACATACATCAAGTCCCTCTGAGATGGGAAGTAACCATCTCTCCTCAACCCTCGGAAGCTGTCGATGAATGGGGGTTAGCAAACTTTTAAGGCAGAGAATACTATGTCTCTCTCACATAGTTTTCTTTTCTTTCCTCCCTCTTACAATCCTGTAAAAGCGTAAACATCATTCTTAACCTCATGGGCTAAATTCACTGAAAACACAGCCATGGGTTGTGACTGACAGAAGCCTGGATTACGAAACAAGCCATGGAGTGTGAATTGTCACCGCTGGAGGCAGGGGACCCTGAACACCTTAACTGTGGACGCCAACCGGAAGATGAATCTGACTCGGGAGAAGCTTGGGAGACCTGGGCAAGACCGCTGGACCCTGAGGCCTGCTGTCTGCGGGCCCCTCATGGGCTGTACCCGAGAGCCTGCCCTGGGGAAGGCGGCAGTGGGGACGGCGGCCCAGGGCCCAGGGGACTGTGGGTTGGCCCGACCTGGATCTTCTGCGTCTTCTTCTGCGTCATCTCCATGTCGTTGTTGAGCTCCGTGACGTAGGTGAAGCGGGCAAAGTTCTTCTCCTCCTTGGCCAGGAAGTCCTCGATGAGGTGGTTCAGGTTCCCGTCTTCCACCAGCTTCAGCAGCCGCAGGTGAGCCACCTCGTAGCTCTCGACGCTTGTGCCCTTGCTTTTCTTCCCGTGCTTCTTTGCCTTGAGAGCTAGAAAGGGGAGGCCACTCAGCTCGGTGACGGGGTGACAGGCAGAGGGTAGGAGCTCAACTTTGTGGCTCGGGGAGGGGCTAGATCTTTCCAGGAGAGGGGAGAGGCTCTTGTTACTCTAACTAAGCATTTACCACACGCCCCACACTGGGCCAGGTCTGTTCACACAGAATCCCACCCCATGCAGCCACTAGCAGAAGAGTGAGACAAAAAGAAGGAAGAGGAGCTATCCAAGTAAACAGAAAAGGAAATTCACTTCTCATTCAGCTTTATATGGGGACAGGGGACCTGTCTAGGGAGGTGACAGTTGAGCAAGATGAAGGTCAAGGAAGGCCCCAGGGCGGGTTCTTAGGAAGGCTCAGAGTTTGGCAAATACAGTTAAGATTCCAGAAAGTTCTCTCCTGAGCCTTGCTGCCTCCAGCCTTGAATCCTGCATCAGCCCTGACTCCTGAACCAGTCTTGATCTCTCTGATTGGCCTTCACATGGCAATTAGAAGACCTTTTCTAGATCTTTCTAGCCACTTCTGGCCATGTGACCCCTTCCATTTTGTGGCTCCCTGCTGTCCTTGGAATAAAGTAAAAGTTTCTTAACATAAATTAAGATCCAGTCCCCATACTCTTAGATGAAGTAAGTCAGATGCACAAGTTTAAAATCTGCATTGTTTCTCTGGTGAGAGAAACCAAAAGTGTACAGAA
>PVJX010035110.1:0-18458 GCA_004027295.1 Dolichotis patagonum | reverse complement strand
ATAAGCCCCTGGCCAACCTTATTTTAAAAAGGAAAGAAAAAACTCAAATTCATGCAATAAGGAATGAAAAATGTGAAATTACCACAGACTCCATGGAAATACAGAAGATCATCAACACCTATTTTGAAAACCTCTACTCTCATAGGTTCAATAACACTGAAGAAATAGACAGATTCCTAGATACATATGAACTACCAAAGCTGGATCAGGAAGATGTAAAACTGCTGAATAATCCAATTTCTATTACTGAAATTGAAAATGTAATTAAGACCTTGCCAACAAAGAAGAGCCCAGGCCCAGATGGATTCACTGCAGAATTCTACAAGAAATACAAAGAAGGCTTAATGCCAACACTCCTGAAACTTTTCAATGAAATTGAAAGGGAAGCAATTCTTCCTAAGTCATTCCTGGAAGCAAATATTACTCTACCAAAACCTGAGAAAGACCCAACTAAAAAAGAGAACTATAGGCCAATCTCCCTAATGAACATAGATGCCAAAATTCTCAATAAAATATTAGCAAACAGGATGCAGCAAATCATCAAGAATATTATTCACCCTGATAAGTGGGATTCATCCCAGGAATGCAGGGATGGTTCAACATATGTAAATCAATACATGTAATTCCCCATATCAACAGAGCCAAAAGTAAGAACCACATGATCATCTCTATAGATGCAGAAAAAGCTTTTGATAAGGTCCAACACTCACTCATGATAAGAACCTTCCAGAGAATTGGAATAGATGGTCTTTACCTCAATATGATAAAGGTCATCTATGACAAACCAACAGCCAGCATCATATTAAATGGCCAAAAACTGACAGCCTTTACCTTAAAATCAGGTACAAGACAAGGATGTCCCCTGTCACTGCTCCTATTCAAAATAGTACTGGAAATACTAGCCAGAGCAATTAGACAAGAGAGAGAAATAAAAGGAATAAAGATAGGAAAAGAGGAAGTTTAAATTATCATTATTTGCAGATGACATGATACTTTACATAGAAGAGCCCCAAAACTCTATTGAAAGACTCCTAGATATAATAAATAAATTCAGCAAGGTAGCTGGATACAAAGTCAATACTCAAAAATCAATAGCATTTCTATACACTAACAACAAAAGCACTGAGAGAGAAAAAAGAGAAGCTACACCCTTTACACTAGCATCCAAAAAAATGAAATACTTAGGAATTAATCTCACAAAAGAAGTAAAAGAGCTATACAAGGAAAATTATAATACCTTGAAAAAAGAAATTGAAGAGGACCTCAGAAAATGGAAAGAAATCCCCTGTTCATGGATAAGAAGAACAAACATTGTGAAAATGGCCATTCTCACAAAGTTACTGTACAGATTCAAAGCAATCCCAATCAAAGTACCACTAGCATACCTCATAGATCTAGAGAAAGCACTCCTAAAATTCATCTGGAACCAGAAGAGACCTAGACTAGCAAAGGCAATTCTAAGCAGCAAAGGCAAGGCAGGAGGCATCACAATCCCTGATTTGAAATTATACTACAAAGCTACAGTAATAAAATCAACATGGTACTGAAATAAAAACAGACCTGAAAATCAATGGAATAGATTGGAAGATACAACCACAACCACAAGTTCACTCAACCACCTTATCTTTGATAAAGGGGCCAAACATGTTCACTGGAAGAATGACAGTCTCTTCAACAAATGGTGCTGGAAAAATTGGCTATCCATATGCAGAAGACTAAAACTAGATCCATGCCTATCACCATGTACTAAACTAAAATCTAAATGGATCAAAGATCTATATATTAAAACAGAAACACTAAATATGTTGGAAGACAAAGTAGGTAAAAACCTCAAAGATATAGGGGTAGGTAGAGAATTCATGAACAAGAATCAAACTGCACAGGAAATACTTCCCAGAATAAATAACTGGGACCATATCTTATTAAAGAGTTTCTGCATGTCAAAAGAGATTTCCAGCAGAGTGAAAAGAAAACCCACAAATTGGGAAAAAATCTTAATGGATTGTCCCTCAGACAAAAGACTTCTGTCTAGAATTTATAAAGAATTAAAAAAAAATCAGACCCTCGAAATTCAAAGACCCAATCCAAAAATGGGCATCTGAAATTAATACACAGTTTTCAGATGAAGAAATATGAATGGCAAATAAATACATGAAAAAATGTTCATCATCATTAGTCATGAGAGAAATGCAAATTAAAACCACACTGAGATTCCATCTCACCCCAGAAAGAATGGCAAGGATAGAAAAAACTACCAACAACAAGTGCTGGAGAGGCGGTGGGAAAAAAGGAACTCTTCTGCACTGTTGGTGGGAGTGTAGACTGGTGCAACCACTGTGGAGATAAGTCTAGAGACTCCTCAAAAAGCTGAGGTGGGAGGTCCTATTCGACCCAGCTACCCCACATATTCCCACATATTCTGGCATATTCCCAGAAGATCTGAAAACATCATACCACAGTGATATATGTGCACCCATGTTTATAGCAGCACAATTTGTAATAGCCAGATCTTGGAAACAACCTAAGTGCCCATCAACTGAGGAATGGATAAAAAAAGTGGCATTTTTATACAATGGCGTACTACTCAGCTATAAAGAATGACCACATTGAGATATTTATAAATAAATGGACACGACTTGATACCATACTCATAAGCAAAATAAACCAGACTCACATGTGTAAATACCATATAGTTTCCCTAGTATGAGAGTTGATAAGAGCATATAAGATTTTATGGTAAGCATGAGTCCCCATCTCATAGCTTTGAAGCCTTTCAATGTTTTCATTCATCCGTTGGAACAGTTTTATTCTGTTTTTTTTTTTACTATATCATGCGTGATGGTATGAACAGCTGTTTTGAAGAAAACAAAACATTATGACAGCTATTGCTGATTTAATATCATCCTTCTTAGAAGTCCTACCATGCTTCTATTCTTCTACTACCATTGGTTCTATCTATCACATTGTGTCTTATTGGAATTTGAATATGTGTGATAGTATAAACAAAATTTTTTTATCAAAAATGAGATATTATAGTACCCATTGATCATTCTCTGTATTTTGGTTCAGAATGCCCTGTAGTTCTTTCACTCTTTGAATGGTTTTATAATATTTTGTTATGCTTGATATTATTGTATTTGAAACTATGCTCAACTATAGCAGAGAAAGAGATATTGTGATAGGTACTGTTATCGTCTGGTTGTCTTAATGTAAAGTACTGCGTTGCCTATGTTGTCCTGTTCTGATCTGCTCTGTTCTGCCCTCTTTTGTTTTATTCTCTTTAAAATAAAATTTTAAAAAAAGAACTAGACTTTAGGACATATCTGCAGATTCTTATTTTGGAACTCTGGGTTGAGGTTTGATGTGTTTTTCTTCCTTTTTTATTTTATTTTTTTGGTACCAGCACTTGAACTCAGGATCTTGCACTTAGCAAGCAGGCGCTGTGCTGCTGAGCTAGATCCTCGGCCCTTGATGTGTTTGTCTAATGTGATCCTTATTGCTGCTATGTCAGTATGAAAAGTGCTCATGTTTGGTTGGGGAGAGGGTCAAATAATATTGTGAATTAATTCCTTACTTGCCAGATTAAAATAAAAGGCACAATTGCTTTCAAATATCTAATAATACAGTGGGTGAGATGGAAAATTAAAAGAATTACAACATATTATGGGTTGACCTTACATATCTTATTTGTTGACAATTTGAGACCCAGGTGATGGCACATTAGGAAGGGCACCCAACTGATGAAAACACATCTGTCACTGCATGCTCTTGAAAGATGTGTTGGGACTCTGTCCCTTTCCTCTCACTTTGCTTCCAGGCCACTGTGCATAAACAGCTTTCTTCCAGCACATACTCCTGCCCTGATGGCCTCCCTTGCAATGGGCATGTGACTAGGGACTGAAACTGTGAGCCAAAGTAAGACTTTTCTACTTCAGTTCATTTCTCTCAGACATTTTGTCACTGTGAGAAAAGCGTAGAGATGTGTACAAAGTACTAATGGGAAACCTTGTGCCTGTGTAGAGGCATAAACCATTTTCTAAACAGAGATGGTGAAATTCATGTTGTAAAATGACTGCTTGACTGAGAGCAAGACTATTTATTCAGGATTAATGGAGAAGTTGAGGGTGATACAGTTACAGCCTTTAGGGCCCTATGTACTATGTTAAGGACTATGAACTTGACCCTGTGGGGAACTGGAAGTATCTTTACTGTTCTTAGGTGCTATGGCGGCAGGCAGCCAACCTTTTGTTTCTGCTTTGTCAGTATGTTCTTTGCAATACATGAAGATTACATTCATCCAGATAAGTGTACTTACCATATTTTGATTCTTTTGATTCCCTGCCTCCTCTCCATTTACCTTCCACCATCTCTAGATGGCCACCCTTCCTTCCTTCCTTCCTTCCTTCCTTCCTTCCTTCCTTCCTTCCTCTTTCTCTCTTTCTCTTTTTCTCTCTTTCTTTCTTTCTTTCTTTCTTTGTAATTCATGTTTGTGACCTATAATGATTATTTGCTGAGGGTATTTGGTCCATGTGCATGATGTATCTTATCCACCCCTCCTTGGTCTCAGATCCTTTCCCATTTGTAAAAGGTCTTCATGATTTCTCTTAACAATCTTTTATTTTATTATTTGTATTTTGCATATTCAAATGAGAGAAGCTGTACAATATTTAAGCTTGTGTATCTGATTTACTTAATGTTATCAGTTATTTCCATTTTCCTATAAATGTCTCAAGTTTATCCTTCTTCATAGCCAATTAGTATTCCATTATCTATATATACCACACTTTCCTTACCCATTCATTTGATGATGAACATACAGGCTCCTTTCTAGGATTTAGCTATTATGAATTACGGGTATGTATGTATTGCTGTAATATGATGTCTTCATCCCTTCTGGGAAGATACCTAGAATGCAGAATAAAAATGGAATTTCTATTTTTAGTTTAAGAAATCTTCTTACTGATTTCCGTAATGCTTGTGCTAATTTACATCCCCACCAACAATGTAGAAGTGTTCTGTTTTCACTGCAGCCTTGCTAGCATTGGATTTCTTGATGATGGCCATTCTCTCTGGTGTAAGATAAAATCTTGGTATTTCAACTTACATTTTTCTAATGACCACAGATCCTGAACATGCTTTCATAGGCTTATTGGCCATCTGTGCTTCTGAGAAGTATCTGTTCACTTCATTTGTGGCCCCATCTTCCTATACTTTCTTCCGTTTCTCCTTAGTTTCACCCTTGTTTTTCAACTTTCCTGGTATAGCCAGTAGGTATTTGTCACCAATCCCTGCAATTGTTTTACAAATACAAGTTTTCAAAGATATTCTTTGACTGCAATAGAATTCCATATGATGCCCAATAATGGCTTAAAAAACACATATAGTCACATCTGAGCAGTCTTCTCTGGTGGACAAGCAGTCTGGACTGCAGCAAATACTCCTGGGTTCCTTCCTCACCCTTGACCTTGACTTCTGCTAGGGTGGAGAGTGGCATTGCATGGATTAGTCTGATGCACTGTAGCAGAGGTAAAGCGGCCTGCATGTTTGTCTCTCTCTCTCTCTCTCTTTCTAAATGCTGTAAAAGAACCGTGAGAAACAGAAACTGGTGACGTGAAGAAAATGAGCAAAGTGTTGAGCAGCCCCAAGGTGAGAGACTGGTTCTCCAATTAACTCAGCTGGATGATAAAAGCGCTGCCTTACATGGACTAGGACCTGAGAGAGTGTCGACACCGTATCCTTCAGTTGGCTTGTTGGCTCAAAAAAAGAATAGAAAAAGCAACACTGAGATAATAGAGTTTTTAGAGAACAAGTTTACAAGTTCAGATTCTGAAGCCATTTGTTGGGTCAGGATTTTTATGTATCCATCAAATGCCCTGTGGAATATCGCAGAGGTAATAGGAACTGCATCTGCTGGGTGACGGCCTCGCCTCATTCCCTTCGTCATCACAATCCATGGTGAAGGGTCCCACTAAAACCTGCCTTGCTGCATCTCCTGGCTTCCCACCCGGCTGAGGCACACACCCCTCCCAACTCTTTACTTCTTGATTCTTTTCTTTATACTTTGATGCCAAGTCTTCTCACTGGAGAATTCTAGTAACACAGCAAGGCTACGCAGGGCTAGAGTGGAGAAGTGAATGTGAGAATGTTAACTATTCTGTCATCCATCTTTAAATCAGAATTGGTAATGAACAGTCAAAGGAGCTATTTCCACAGTTTTATTCCTTGTTAGTGGCACAACACAAATAAGATGTAGAGGGTGACTTGGATTCTGGTAAATGACTGGTCTAGGAATTTAGCCTGTGAATGCCTCAGCAAGGACAACTGATCTTCCCAGACCTTCACTGCAAAATGGAGTCAGTCATGACACCAATTGGGGACCATAAAAAGATACTGGGATAGGGATACACAGGGGAATTGGCATGGGGTCAAATGAGTTTCACTTCATAAAATTTTCAATGCTGTACCTTGGAATTGAAATGGGTGAAAGCTAGGAGATGATCAGGGATAGAGGTGGAACAGAGGGACTTCGGTAGGGAATGGCTCCATCCTCATACTGGAAGTGGACAAAAGGGCCTGATAACTTCCACCTGAAGACAATTTTTCCAATTTATCTTATCTCAAAATTATGAGTGGACACTATTGGAGCTGAAAGTTGCCCAACAGATGTTGAAGGTTAACTGACTGAACTACTCTTGCATCTTTGTTTTCTGTATTTCAAGTAATACCTGAGAATTTTGCAGAATGAAGACAAGAGGTAGACAGAAGTCATAACTAGTCATTTTTTGAAAGCCTTATATTGAATAACAAGGAGTAAATGAGGGGCTGGAGAGGGAATGAGACCAAATGAATGAGAAAGTGGAGAAGGGAAAAAGAATATTACTAGAAACCAGGGCCTCCATGCATGCTAGGCTGCTAGGCAGGTGGTCTACCACTTAGCAAAATCCCTAAGCCCTTAATTCAAGCAGGTGTGTCTTTGGCCACCGAGGGTGCTAGAATACCACAAACTGGGTAATTTATGAATAACAAATTTATTTCTCACAGATCTGGAGGCTAAGTTAATATCAAGGTTTAGTAGATTTGGCATCTGGTGAGGGCTCACTTTCTGATTCAGAGATGACACTTTGTACCTATGTCGTCCAATGATGGAACAAAAACAACTTCTCCTGACCCTCTTCTTCAAGGATACTAATCTTGTTTCTGACGATTTTTCCCTTATACCCCGAGCATCTTCCAAAGGCCTCTACCTCCTGAGAGCTGGAGTTCAAATTTCAATATAGGAATTTTCAGGGGCAACATAAACACTCAAATTATCTCGAGACAGTAATAAGACACTGGATGGGTGGGTTCTTTTTATGGCGAGTCTGATGAGCCTATGAAATAAGACCTCCAAGCAGACTCAGCGTTTGTCTTTGCTAAACCACATACCTGACAAAGAAATGAAGAGCAGGGGGACTGCTGGGGTTCACTGCAGCCAAAACAACACAGCCTGCAGTCCAGTGCTCATGTGAACAGAATGGTTGTATAACCAGAGCGGGGTTACGCTGCAGAATGATTACACTGCATTGAGTAGGATGAGAGGGGACAGAGCCCAAATAAATCGATTGTAAGGAAATAAAGCAGTGTTTTCTGTACACCCAAATTGACAGACTCGGGTTTACACCCACTGCACTGAGCTTGACGGTAAATAGCATCAGTAGATATGAAACGAGCTGCAGGGGAACCAGTACTGGGATCAGACCACAGAAAAAGCACAGGGACAATCACACTGACACCAAGCAATGGGGTTGGTGTTCTCTGCCTCAGGGAAGATGATTCTTTGTTTAGTGTTTTGATGTGTGCTGTGGGAAAAGTTTTTAGGTTAGAAATCTAAACTTGGATAAGTTCAACACAACCAGCTTAGTCTAAATCAGCATGTGATAGATGTAAGGAAAAAAAAAGGGGTGGGTGGTGTTTCCTTGTCTCATCATTTCACTTGGGGTCATGATCCTTAAGGAAGGAGACTGTGTATAGGTCAACAATTTCCTTCCAGGCACAAACTGGACATCTTTTGCTGGAGTGTTTGTTCTTTATTTGGGAAGAAATAGATAATGAGGAGACTAAGTTGATCATACTGTTTACCCTTATTCTGAGTGTTATGGTCTAAACATTGGGGATTAAATTTATGGTTTTCTTTACTTTCATGTAACATGAAAAATGGATTGTTATTCATACAAAAAATCATGGATAGGCAGTTTTTTTGTTAAGCAATAAGGTAGAAAACTCTTAA
Organism: Dolichotis patagonum; assembly: GCA_004027295.1. Lineage (NCBI taxonomy): Eukaryota > Metazoa > Chordata > Mammalia > Rodentia > Caviidae > Dolichotis > Dolichotis patagonum. Next base: position 10,192 of record PVJX010035110.1, on the reverse strand, counting down.
ATTCTCTCTACCCAGCTCTAAGACAAAACCTAGAATGTTTCTGATGGTATCAAGTTAAAAAATACTCCAAGACCCCAAAGTATCTAGACTATCAGACTGAAATATAGTCAGTCTTTGTATTTGTGGGTACACCAACCATGGCTAGGAAATAGGGAAAAACTATACTGACCAGGTGCAGACCTTGTTATTCTTAATACAGTACAAAAACTATTTGCATAACACTTACATTGTGTCAAGCCAATTACTGGAGGATGTATGTAAGTTATTTACAAATAAAATACCCTGTTAAAAAGGGACTTGAATATCCCTTGGCTTTTGTCATCAGTGAGGCATCCTGAAGCCAATCCTCTATAGATACTGCAGGATGACTGTCTAACCATTACTAATTTAGTGGCTATGTGGAAAGCACATTAAGGACTCCCTGTGTCCCAGGCATAGTGTTAAGTGCTACAAATACAGCTGTATGCTAAGACCTTGAACTTACGGAGCTGTATTCTGATGGGAGAGACAAACAGTTGTTCCTTTCCATTTGTGGTGCTATAAAGAGAGTAAGTGGGTTATGGAGACAGTCATGGTACAGGGGTGCTGTTTCACATAGGGTGGTTAGAAATAGCCCCACCTTTCCGTGCCCTGCCGACTCTCCCTGTTGCTGTCCTTCAATTTCTCTACAAGTCTCAAGATCATTTGGACTTAGGGATTTTACAAATGTTTCCTGTCTGGGTGCCTTTTATCTGCCTCTCAACTCCTTTTCCAGATTACCCCTTACTATCCTTCACAGCTCTGGCCTGTATCACTTTCCTCCGGGAAAGCTTGCCTGGCCTCGACAAGTCATGTTCAGGTTCCTTCTTGGTCACAGAACTGAGCTTCTTTATTGTACTGAGCACAGTAGTAACGACATGTGCAATGGATAGTTCAATGCATTTGTCCCCTCTAGACTATAAACTCCGTTAGAGCAGACTGTTTCGTGTACTGCTGAATCCATAGAAGCTTGTAGTTTGCATAGTAGGTACCTGGCAAATGACTGTTGAATGTATGGATGGTAACTGAATATTTTGGTGTAGCAAAGTTAAGCACGCAAGGCCCCTGTGCATCTGTTTACAAAACATTGCTTTATCTTATAGGCCATATATGTTACTCTGGGAACTGTTTTACATAGCAACATCAAGTAACATAATTTGGTTTCATTTGGTTACAAATATGAATAATGACTTATGTTACTTACCTCACTTCAACAATTCTCACTACTCAAGGAAAAGTGTGATTAAACTACCATTTAATATTAAGAATTTTTTATTATTTGTAAAAGACCAGGTCATAAGTAGGCAGAATCAACCCATGCTTTTATTTTCATTGCATATAAAAATTTCATATGAAGGTATTGATTGATGTACAGTACTATCCCCATGGGCTGTAAGAGAGGCTAAGAAACCACTATAAGAAACATTTGTAATGCTCACACACAATTTACCGCTCTGAAACATATCCAAAGAAAATTTAAAAACAACTAAAATCAGTAAGGATGTATTTTGTAGTTATATTGTCCCCTTTGTACTATTTAAAACAAAAGTAATCAAATTCCTTTGGGCCAGGGCTGCTAAAATCTACAGTTTGTGTCAAAAAATAAAATAAAGGAGGTTCATTTTTCCTAGAAAAACAATCTCTCCTTTCACCGGTAAGTCACATATTCAAGGGCTGGGCAGCCAGCGGCAACAGACTTCCATACTGTCCACTAAGAGTTATAACTTCCAGGAGCCACTGGGCAAAGTTAAAAACTAAAAATTTTGCACAAGCTGGAGAGTATGCTATGTGAATTGGCATCCTACACAATTTGGTATTTAAAAGAAATATGGTTAATTTCAGCCCCAATTCTAGGGTTTAAAAAAATGGCCTTTTTTACATTGTATATTACCTAACCTGACAGGAAGACTAACCAGATGTGACCTATACGCTCCAATTCCAAAGCAAGTTTTTCATCTACAACTTCATTTTCCTATGAAAGAAAAAAAAAGACTTTCTATACTCACTGGACAAGAATGTATTCCCCCAGTAGTATCTGAAAGCAAAAACAATCTAATGTTGTCCGAAGTAGCTCCTGACCTACAGCTGGCAAATAAACCCTCACACATGCAGTGCTGCTCGATGGCAAGGGGTATGTTATGAGTTTGTATCTCAGAAGGGCTAGAGAATCTTTCAGAGATTGTAGTTTTGTCAAATCCAGCTATTGCCAGAAATTTAATTAACTGAAAGCTTGGATATATGCTGCCCAGCCCTATCTCTACCTTTATTTTGAAATGCAGCAAAACAGAAGAAAATATTGGTTTAAGTTAAGGCACAGCCCTGGGACCAAAGACCTGCAGCTATGTTATTTAAATTTATATATCTTTATGTATTTTATAGTTTTCTTGACTCTTTCATAAACAAGCTCTAAGGTGACGAGACTATATTACAGGAGAAAAGAAAAATGTACAAGGAGTATGTATACACACCATTCATTCTCTCACCAAGAGTTTCCAAATATGTCAACACCATCCCAGCATGAGACGATGTTTTAATAAGAACTGATAATTTACAATTAACATTACAGTATGTACATTGCAATAAATACATGGTTGTAAACAGACAAACAAGACTGTATTACAGGTAAGGTCATTTGGTGAGAAAAAATGCATGGCACAAAAAATAAATAATGCATTCAAAAATTATAAAGCTTTCTGTAAAATCCATTTCATTCAAGTTTTTTTTTCTTTCCTTGTTTGCAATTTGTTCTATCTACATTATTTTCTTGTGAATTTTAACTGATGTAAAAGAAAACTAGAACAGCATTATTGTGTTCAGTAACTTGCAAGCTGAACTGTACTGGTATTACACAAACTTGAACATTTTTTCCCCATGCAGTACTCAATATTGCATTTTCTTATGGCATTTTAGGAAATGTAAAGCCACTTGTGTAAGGATAATCTTTTTAAAGCAGTGTGCATTTCTGAAGCACATTTTGGTGAGAGAACATCGGGGGGGGGGTGGAAGAGAGGCAAGAGAGAAGGAAGAGGATAAAGAGATTGTACAGTGCATCAGTCCCTAATTCTTGGATATTATGTCTTTCTACAGTTTGATTGTCCATCGGCAAGTATCTTTACAACGTGGTACCATTAAAAACCAACAAATTGGAAAAGTTTCTTTTAGTGCAGTTACAAACCCTTTCATATCAAGATCTGTTTATGACATATTGCTGCTTTTATTATGAAAGTTCCAGGCACTCTGTGGGGAAATACCATGTGTAGGCATGGGAAGGAGTGAGAAGAATTTGGAAAGAGAAATAAACCTTCCACCCTTTGTTTTCTTCCAGACTTCCGTTTAGACTTCCCTCAGGAATAGACACAATTAAAACAAATTCCCAAAAGTTCTTGGGAAATCATTTGGTCAAATACAGGTTTCCACTTTACTCTTTTAGGTTTCTACAGGGGGAAAAAGAGTGGCAATCCCAACCCAGTAATTAGTTAATTCCTATTCTGCCCTATGCAAAAGAAAAAAAAATCAGAATTTTTCTATCAAAGATGCTAAGCATCAGTTGGATCTCAGGAAGTTAAAATAGGATTATCTTCAACTTCAGTCATTTCCTTGACTGATGACTTAGTTACCTGGCCCCAGAATGCTCATGCGAAGTTCAAATTACAAATTTGTTCAGGGTTGCAACTTTTCTTAAATGTTTTATTTGCCTTCAATGTAGTCGGATATCCCTTCTGTCCCTAACTCACTTCTCAGCTATTAATGTAAAAAATGATTATGTAGATTCCAAATTATCCACACAGAAGGTAAACTCTTTATTTCCAAGTTAGTTATTAATAAAGTCCACATTAAACAGCCCATGGTATCAACTGCTATCAGCAGATAAACACTGGGAATTTATCTCTAAAACTGCAATACAGTTTTTAGTGCTAAAACAGACTGGGATTTTTTATTGATTGCTAATTTTTTATTTAGGCAGAGTACTTTTACTAATCCAGTATTGTCGACATTACCAACTTATTGGTGCTGATGGGCATATCAACTGCTCCACTGTGTGCTCAAAGAAATAGTTCCCTCCTCCAAGACATGCTTCGGGTCAGTAAGTGATAAAGCAATTTCTACAAGCTGCATGGCTATCTGTTAAGAAAGAGTAGCTGCTACACTTAAAAGTACGTGTTGGGGATATTCTTCATATAGTTTCTCATCCATGGTGAAACAATAAAGAAAAAAATCATACTGGTGTTTGTTAACATACTCTGCTAATATTCTTAAACGTTGCCTGGTTAGCTGTTAACTTTTGTTTGTGACCCCAGAGTAAAAGCTAGTCATGATGAACAACCTCTGGGTAGCAACAAATCCTATCCCTAATTTTACTACCTGCTCCTTTTCATCAATTAGGATGGCAGAGATGAATCTGGTAAGACCTCATCTAGCAAACAGGAACAGATTCAAACACACATTAAATAAAGTAGCACAAGAGGAAAACATTTTTCATATTCTGACTGTAAAAAACAAAAAATGAACATGAAATGTGTGGGTTACTACAAGGACATGCACTTGTGAAATGCAACAGACACAGTAAAAAGTCATCAGAAGACACTAAGTAGGAAAATATCTAAAAAAGACTGACTGTCTTAGCTACTGGGTATTTATATTATCTTCCATTTGCTTGGGGTAACACCCACTGATATTTCTGTGCGGCTTAAGACACTGGACATAACGCACATCAAAGTATTACAGAACAAATATTCACTTTACACACCATGAAGAAAAATGTCAGCGGAGAGCAATTCTGCTTATTCGGAAAGGGTGAAATAAAAAAGCAAAGTAAATAAAGACTTATAAAAAGGGCTTCCAGCAACATAAAGTTGTTTTTCTGTTTTAAAATATGGAAGTTATTGATATATAAAACAATGAACCACTACAAATCAGTTAATTGCTATGAACTATAAGGTGCAAGTAAAATTCGTAAATTAGATTTATCCAGTGTAGCACAGATTTGTACTGAAAACTTGCAAGTTACTCCTTAGAAAAAAATAACCAGTGGCAGATGAAATTCTGAACGTAGTTTTTTTTTAAATATAATACCTCAATACATTTAATAAAAGTAAGCTCTACAAAAAATCTTGTACATATCATACAAAATGTAGAGGTGAGTGCAGCTCACTGAACCGCACTATTCAGTCACGTATCAGGAAGACTGGAAATTAGAAAATTATGCAATTGCTGTGGCTCCTGTCTCTTCTGGGAACAGATTCATGCTGCATTCCGTTCCTGACACGTTTGCTGCTTTATCCGCTAAGTTCACATCTTCCGTGTAATGCCGTCTTTCTCCAGAAAATATTGCAAGCAAGCAACTCTGAAACCAAAACACTTTTGGGCTGCCTGATGAGCCACGCTCCCTTGAAAACATTTTGGAGTGGATTTTATCTGCTTTGTCAGCTTGGCCAAGCTGAAAAAATGTTAAAATGCTGTTCGTGAAGATGTCCCCCCTTGCTCTGACGACAGGGAGGTGAAGAGACTGGATACGGTATTCCTGAGCGCCAGACTGAGTAGTCAAGGTCAGTTTTGTTCAACAAACGTCCTGGCAGATGATAGTGAGGTGTGACCATGGTTGTGGCATGTGACATGCACTTTGGAAACAAATTTTCTACTTAAAAAAAAAAGTGAGTCTTTGCACTGTTACGTGTCAGGAGAACAATCGTCTATGACACAAACCTCAGGCTGACTTTCCTCTTCCCCCACTGCCTCCTCTTCCACTTGTTCATCAAGCGGAATTTCAGTAGACTCTGAATCTTGAGTACACAGAGTTTTGGAGTCACTGCAGCTTGTGTCTTCCTCCACCTGACTTCCACTGTCCTTTTCGGTATCTGACTCACCATCTTCCTCTAAAGTCAGTTCAAACTGGAATTTCTCAGTCTGGCCCTGCTGGCCCTCCTCTTGGTCATCAGGCGCAGGAGAGGGGCTCTGAGGGATTGTGCTCTGGTACCATTCACGATTGTCCTCCAAAGTGTCCAAAATGTCTTGGGCGTCAGGATGTACAAGGTCTGCCCATGTCTCCCAGAGAGGATGAACAATATAGTCTATGAAGCCCACCTAGTATTAAAAAAAAAAAATCAGTCTGAACAGTGCAACAGCACCAGCACCGTGGGAAAGGGTCACTAGGTCACAGCCCACATACAGATTACTGAACAAAGACCACTAACCTTAGTTGGGCAAAATAATCACTACTCAAGGCAACAGATCACACTCACATGTTGTTACCCTCTGGAGAAAGTTAGCTTCTAGAACTGATTTTAAGAGTATATTTACGTGGTACATGGTTGGGTATTTACAGCCTGAACCATATTTTTGAATAGTTAAGTTTTCAGGTGAATCCAGATAATGAAAGAATATTAAGACCTCTATACCTTATGATACAGTCATGGTGAATGTAATATGACAGGGATGAAAGTTTTTGGATTCTAAACACTAAGGTAAAAGTGATCTTATCAAAATGAAATAATTTTGCTAATGAAACACTGTGAGATGTGAGTATTGTATAAATAAATGCTGTGGCTGTAGCTTTGATCTCTTCAAAAGCTGTATGGACTCAGCCATGTGTTACCTGTGATTTTTCCACGGATGCATTGTGCTTGTCACACATGGGACTTATCTCCATGCCACGCTCCCTCTCCCGGTCACCCTGGCGGAAGAACTCCTCCATGATCCGGTCTGTCCACTGGCGGTACAGCTGGAGAGGCTTTGTTGGGTTGCTCAGATCTGCACAATGTACCATATTCTGCAGGACCTAAAATAGACAGAGGCATTCTCTATTCAGCACCTGCTCATTTTTTTTAGCTAGAAATTCACATTGGATGACTATGACACTTAAAAATACATGTAGTGTAAGATTTATTCCAAGTAGCTCAACTATGATGTGTCTGTGTGTGGTTCACACTTGTATTAATAGCTCCAAATTATGCCACTTCTACTGCATCTAAGTATCATAACAGAAACTGTGCATGTACATGGTAGACTACATTCAGAGCTGCTTAAGTGGCTGGTTTTCTTTCCTGGGGTATTTTTTAAATGTATATGAAAATGAAAAGACCAATAACATTTTAACTTGTTCATTTATAGCAATAAGAATGTGGGTAAAAATCTTGCTTACACTTACTAAAAGTGTAATATGGGAGAAAGAAAATACCTTATTAGAGCTGAACACACACACTGGCATGTACACACAGGACAAGAATACAATAATGATTTACCTGGATCCTATCAGAATAGTTATCAAGAAGGAGAACCCCAGAACTTGTCACTTTCTTAGTTTCAACCATAGTTTTCAAATCAGCTAGTAGATTCATGTGTTTCGACATATCTGTTGCAAGTACCTTAAGAGGCAAAGAATATTTTATTAAATAAAGTGCAGATGGAAAAAGTCAGAATTTGCACATGGAAATTAAGGACTGGAAGAAACTACTATGACATCCAATGACAGTATATGGAAACTAATGTTCCTCAGGCAGTCTTTACCCACAAGTTTTCTGGAAGCCCAGAAAAACGTGCTCAAATTCCAGGAGCATAAGGCACTGACCACCACTTTCACAGTGAGAAAAGGGCTGATAATCTGTGTGGCTAAGTTGAGGTTTAATTCATTTTTTTGGACTACAAAGTAGCTATTGGACTATGAAGAACTGACTCATGGATGTTCACAAATCACTTAAACCATGTTTTGGTTAAGTTTTTACTTCTGCAGGGTAGAGAATTCCTGCCTATATTATGTACAAGCTTAAGAGAATTTTTTAGTAACCAGAGATTTGTCTCAGAACACTCTAAAGTCACGAACTGGTGGAAAAACTCATCGGGGCTGCAGCTCGTGTCCTGTGCTCTTTGCTTATTTGTGTTTCTCTACCTCCCGCCTGTCAGAAGGAACCTGAAGTAAAACTTCAATCATACTTAAATCCAAACCACCAAAGTAGAAAATCCATTTTAGAACATCACCATTAGTGCAGGGGCAGCTTCTAGAACTGAAAGGGCAATGGTAAGTTTGGAAATGCACTTCCTTCTACTTGATATTCATCTCATTCTTATATTTTCTTGAAGCAACTTACACACAGTAACTTTTTCCCCTTTGTCTTTCATTATAGTTACTTACAATGTCAATGACCATTTTCCTTAAAGACTGTCTTTGCTTTTTGGTCAAATTCTGGAAAATATCACAGTTTTCTTCCTGAAGCAATTTAAAGCCCACAGCCAAGTGATGGTTCTCTAAGACAGAGGAGTCATTGTACATCAAGGCAAGTTCAGAGTCTGAAAGAAAATGACAGAAGATCACCAAACCGCTCAATTAGAAGTACATTTTGTTTTTTAACTTGTGTGATACGTTTGGTTTGGGACCAATTTCCCTTAACCTTCTCTAACATCTTTACCATTATACAACAATATCTGGGAAACGATGTTTTGGATAATGTAAGAGCAGAAAGGGCACTGGAATCTTGGAAGCACTGGAATTCATTCCTGACATGGAGGTCATGGCACTCTGTGGGCCTCAGCTACTTTTGAGGTGAAAGATAAACCACATGGGTTTTACACTCTCGAGATCTGCCATTAACTCAGTAGACTATGGCATTGTTCCTAACATCTGCAGAAGATAAGGCTTCTGTCCTGATAACTCTGGATTACCTACTCTGAAATTTATGTAACACGAGGGTCACAGGATGCAGAATTTCTCAGCTTTATTCATTTTTTTCCATTTCCTCACCCAAGTATCCTGGCAGTTCATCACATACAAGCAAATTGCACTTTCCACTTGTTTGCCCATGGCTTTGCATAGAGATGTTTACCAGCTGTCTACACCTACAGGTGGAGACTACATCACTCTCTCATACTGCCCTGGACCTATGAGTCGGGCACAAAGAGATCCTGCCTTATCGCTAGTTCTATCATTAGCAGATCCAGATTTAGAAAGTAGTGATTAAAAACAAAACTGATTCATGCTTTACTGTTTCCACATGTCACTGGATAGGCTAAAAGCACACACGCTTAGTCTTCTGACTAACTCACAAACATATACTTGGAGAAGTGCCCAACATCACTCACTTCTTTGGAGGAGCTCAGGAGTAGCTAAGGACCCGTCTCCACTGAGAAAGTCTATGATTTTATTAGAACTATACAAATAAAAATTGGTACATCTAAATTTTTGTTCCTACCCTGTAGGAACAAGAATGCTTAAAGGAGCAGGTAATTTCAGTTTGTTTCCAAAGCCTTACTTTTAAATAGTCTATAAAATATAAAGGCTTCTAAGGATGGTTAAAATATGTTAAGAATAAAAAATCTGAAACTATGTAGGATCTTACATGTATTTTCTAGTAGAATCGTATTAAACATACCTATAATAAAAGCAAGGCATGTTTTCTAACTGGGAAAATAATGCTGAATTATCTATTAGTGTCTTTTAAAGAAGTAAATATGCTTGCAGATAAAGGGTGTGCTCAGGACAACTCGCTTGGCCTTATAAGCCCTAACTGTATGATTTGCCCCATAAAGAAAGATACCAGAAATAACAATTACTGAGCCTGCAAAAGAGCAAGATGAGAGCTGCTGCTGCAAGCAGGTGGAGGCCCTAGTGGGGGAGTTGCAGCAGGGAGGTCTACAAAACATTAAGATGTCCAAGGGTGCTCGCTAAGCCTGCTTGGAAAGTGGTTCTCTCTTCAGAAAGAGTCCAGATTGACCAGAAAGACTAAAGAAAGTGATTCCTTATTGGACTGCCGGTTTCTACAATCCCTTTAGACTCTGTCACAGAAATGTGTGCCAGTTGGGTTTTTAAATGAACAAATGTTAGTGTTTAAAAACTTGAATCTCGCTCTTTGGGACCCGAAAGTCTCGGACCCGTAGAGTGGCCTGGGCTGTTTGGATCGAAAGTCTGCGCAGACCTGCATCTTGGCGCGACTCTTTGGGACTGGAAGTCTCCCAGAAAGCAGCATCTCGGCCTGTCTCTTTGGGACCCGAAAGTCTCGGACCTGTAGAGTGGCCTGGGCTGTTTGGATCGAAAGTCTGCGCAGACCTGCATCTCGGCGCGACTCTTTGGGACTGGGAACTGCCTGGAGATCTGCATCTGGGCCAGGTCTGTTTGGGCCCGTAGCCCCGCCCTTCACCCCCAGGAAGTGTCCCAGAAAGCAGCATCTCGGGCTGTCTCTTTGGGACC
>PVJX010035109.1:0-18465 GCA_004027295.1 Dolichotis patagonum | reverse complement strand
AATTAAAACCACACTGAGATTCCATCTCACTCCAGAAAGAATGGCCAGGATAGAAAACACTACCAACAAGAAGTGTTGGAGAGGCTGTGGGGAAAAACGAACTCTTCTACACTGTTGGTGGGAGTGTAGACTGGTGCAACCACTGTGGAGGTCAGTCTGGAGATTCCTCAAAAAGTTGGGTTTGGAAGTCCCATTTGACCCAGCTATCCCACTTCTGGGTATGTTCCCAGAAGAACTGAAAACATCATACCACAGTGATATATGTGCACCCATGTTTATAGCAGCACAATTTGTAATAGCCAGATCCTGGAAAGAACCTAAGTGCCCATCAAGTGAGGAATGGATAAAAAAGTTGTGGCATTTTTATACAATGGAGTACTACTCAGCTATAAAGAATGATCACATCGAGATATTTATAAATAAAGGGACACGACTTGAGACCATTTTCTTAAGCGAAATATCCAAACTCACAAGGGTAAATACCATATAGTCTCCCTAGTATGAGAGTTCATAAGAGTATATAAGACTTTATGGTAAGCATGAGTCCCCATCTCATAGATTTGAAGCCTTTCAATGTTTTCAGTCATGAGTTGGAATGGTTTTATTCTGTTTTGTTTGACTATATCATGAGTGATGATATGAACAGCTGTTTTGAAGAAAACAATACATTATGACAGCTATTGCTGATTTAATATCATCCTTCTTAGAAGTCCTACCATGCTTCTATTGTTCTACTACCATTGGTTCTATCTATCACATTGTGTCTTATTGGGATTTGAATATGTGTGATAGTTTAAACAAAATTTTTCTATCGAAAAAGAGATATTATAGTACCCATTGATCATTTTCTGTTATTCGGTTCAGAAAGCCCTGTAATTCTTTCACTCCATGCATGGCTTTATACTATTTTGTTGTGTTTGATATTGCTGTATCTGAAACAATGCTCAACTATAGCAGAGTAAGAGATATGGTGATAGCTACTGTTGATGTCCGGTTGTCTTAATGTCAAGTACTGTGTTGCCTATGTTGTCCTGTTCTGATCTGCTCTGTACTGCCATCTTTTGTTTTATTCTCTTTAAAATAAAAAGTTAAAAAAATAAAAATAAAAAAGAAATTTAATTGCCTTTTGTAAAGGAATTGTATTTAATTTTTCTTTTTTAAATTTGTATTTACCAAACATTGCATTAAAGTATACATGAAAAATGTAACACAGAACAATATTTTTCATTTATAAAATCAGAAAAAAAATCATCTGAAAAAAATTTCTTGGAGAATAATTTATAATTGCCACTATTTTTTTCAAAAATCCCAGACAAAATGGTATACAAGATACCAAGAGCTATCCAGACATGAACTAGAGTGACACCTTCAGTGTTCAGCATTGATGTAAGGGAAACTATTATCCATTGCATCAGCACAAGGGGATGGAGTAAATGTAAGAGAGAGAGAGAACTTAATATTAATGCTTTTTAGCAAATAAATAATTACCAATTTCAATAATTCAGTACAGTACAGAATAAAGCAGAATTTTTAGAGGAATTTATTTTATCCGTTATTTTATCTTACTTAGTCAACTAAAATGCTGATAAAGTGTTTTAAGAAAGTCTGTGCCAATGTTTTTAATTTTATATAATATAGAGTATCTGGTCCCATTAGAGTTCCTATAATGATTAAATTAGTAAAATGCCTAGAAAAGTATCTGACACAGAATAATCACTGTACAGCCCCTTGTTTAATCAATAAATGCTTTCATTATCAATAGTCAATGGATGTCTCTGCAATAAAATTATACAATATTTTCTTGCAGTAAATCTTTTAACCCTATATAAACCAGTGAATTAAAAACTGTAATCACAAACTATGATTTTTAATAGTAATACAAAACAGTGATATTCATTTCAGTATACTGGTATATGCATATAACGTATTTTGATTATTTTCATCCTTGTTAAACCTTCTCCTTTACCTTCCTGTTCTGGATACTCATCTCTATCTCTCAATGTCTGTCATTTCTCCTTTAGTATATTTATTAATTTTTTAGATTGTTCATGTAAGTGAAAACATGATATTGATCTTTCTGAGTCTGGCTTATTTCATTCAGCGTAATGGTGTTCACATCCATTCATTTTCATGAAATAGACAATTTCATTCTTCTTTGTGGTTGAATATTACTGTATTGTGTATATATATCACATTTCCTTTATGCATTCTGTTAATGAGTAGCTAGGCTGTTTCTACAGCTTAAATATTGAGAATCATGCTGCTATAAACATGGATATATACAAATCACTATAATATTCTGACTGTGCAGCAAGGTTTTTTTATTTTGATGTAGTCCAATTCTTTGATTCTTGATGTTATTTTCTGTGCTATTGGAGTCTCTCCTATTCACAAAGACTTTGCCTGTGCTGATAGCATCAAGTTTTTCCTTTGTATTCTTCCAGAAGTTTAAATTTGCAAGTCATGTACATAGGTCTTTGATAGATTTTGATTATATTTTCCCAAAACAGGAATGTAGTTTTTATTGTCTGCATGTAAATATCCAGTTATCCCAGCACATTTGTTAAAGAGGCTATGTTTTCTCCAGCTTAAGTTTTGGCTCCTTTACCAAAGACCAGATAGCTGCGGGGTCATGGATTTGTTTCTAGCCTCCAATTCTATTCTACTTCTGTAAATGTTTGTTTTGGTGTGTGTGCACATGTGTGTGTGTATAAGTGTGTGTGTGTGTGTGTGCCAGGAACTATGTTATTTTTATAACTATGGATTTTTAGTATAAGTTGAAATGAGCATTGTGATGCCTCAAATATTGCTCATTATACTAAGGACTGATTTGCTGTTTTATGGATCTTTTTTAGTTGCCTAAAAATGTTATGATTTCCTCTAGATTTTAGACTGTTGCTGATGTTTTAGTAGTGATCATATTTAATCTGCAGATTATTTTTGTCAATATAGCCATATGACCAATACTGATTCTGCCAACCAATGAACAAGGTAGGTATTTACACTTTCTAATGTTTTCTACAGTGTATTTCTTCAGATTCTATAATTTTCATTGTAAAAAACTTTTAAATTATTGATCAGGTTTTTTTTTACCTTTTAAAAAATTTTGCAGAATTTATTTTGTAAAGTATTTGGAATGGAATGGTTTTGATTTCTTTCACAGGGGGTTAATTATTTTTAATGGGTAGAAATAATAGAAAATTTAAAAAAATAACACTAAGAAATCACTAGTTGATAAACCACATGTTGTTATCTTAGAAGTAGTTGTTCAAGTTACAAAATCAAAGCATAAAAAGTGGACAATACGACAATGACAGTACAAACTATTCTGATTGATTAACCAAAACTTAGTAGTATGGTTATCTACCTTACACATTTAAACATAAGCAAAGTTATATGATAGATATTGTAATAATGAAAGGGGGTTTATTATTGATAAGTAAGAAAGTTATTAATATTTTATGTGGATTTGTATCATGGAACTTTGCTGAATTTGCTTAGCAGTTCTAAAAATTTTCTGGTGCAATGTTTAAAGTATTCTATGCAAAGATCATATCATCTGCAAATACAGATAATTTTATTTCTGCCTTTCTTATTTATATACTGCTCTTGCCTAATTGCCCTGGCTGACATTTCAAACACATTGTTTAACTATAGTAGTGACAGTGCACATGCTTATCTCATTCCTGAGTATACAGGAAATATTTTATATACTTCCTCATTTAGTATGATGTTGGATGTCTGTTTATAAAATATGACTTTTAGATCCTGCCATACATATTTTCTGAGGTTTTAGTAGTGAAAAGATTTTGAATTTTATCATAAGATTTTTCTGCATCTATTTAGATGATCCTATCATTTTTATCCTTGTTTCTGTTTATGTGCACAACACCTACCTGGCAAAAGCAAGGTCCTATGTTCAATTGCCGGTACCAAAAAAGAAAGAAAAAGAAAAATGGAATATAAATGGAAAGTGAGAGAAGAGATAGGGATAGTAAATCTAATTAATAAAATAACAGAAACACAAAGTTAGAAAACCCTGTGAAAAGCACTGGTTGCAGGAAAATGTGACAAAAAGGTAGAAAATTATAGAAACAAAACCAATACTAATCTTAAGCATTCACATGCACGAGTGCGCACACACACACACACACACACACACACAGACACACACACACACACACACACACAGACACACACACACACAAAATACCAGGTTCAATATTAATCCTTTTGTGGATAATTTTAACGGAGACAATTAGGGTTTTTTTTGACTTCTGTTTTGGAGCCCAGCTGATGGAAGGAGTGATGTTATCTTAATTACTTTCTCATCACTTACACATGACACCCAAACACCCAAACCTAAATAGGGGAGGTTTATTTTGGCTTACAGTTACAGTCCTTGTCAGCTCGCTCCAAGGCAAAAATCACTTGGTAAAAAGACCTAGTAGAGAAAAGTCGCTCATCTCATGGATACCAGAAGGAGAGAAAGTAAATAAGGTGCTGAGGTGAGAGATAATATCCTTTCAATTCATGTCCCCAATGACCCACATGTGCCAACCTCACCCCAACTCCCAGCAGCACACCAAACACTGAACTCACCAGTGAATGAATCCATCAGTATTACAGTGGGCTTATCATTCAACTGCCTTCCTAAACCCCATTCCTGAATATGTGAGAGTCTGAAGGAAGGGCATCCTCAGTCTAAACTCTAAGAGCTATAAAAATCTCATTTAGTCCAGAGTTCTTCTCACTTACTTCCCACGGAAACTCTTTAGGGTGTCTCAGCTCCACCACAGTGTGGTTACTGTTGAGTTCTTGGGCAAGGTTATTAGTCTGGAGACTGTGACATACTCAGTATCTCACATATGGGTCAGCTTTCCTATTGCTAGAAACAAATATCTGGAATGAGTGATAGCCTCAGTAACCATTCATTATTTTACAAAATTTCAGGCAGGGGTTAGGATCCCTCTCTCATAATTTGAGACTACACCCTCTCAAACCAAAATGCTCACTGTCCTTTAACTCTCTGGGCAAAAGTCAAGATACACTTGACTCCTGGTCACTCTGCCTGTCCCCTGGCATGACCATAGAGTTTTCTTCTGTCTTTTTGAGACAGGGTCTCACTATTTAGTTTAGGCTGACCTTGAGCTCGCTTTGTAGCCCAGGCTGCTCTTGAACTCGCAAGGATCCTCCTGCCTCAGCCTCCTGAGTGCTGGATTTACAGGCATCACCACCATGCACAGCAACAATAGAGTTTTGAGAGGCCCACTCTATTTTGGAGGAGTGAGTCCTTCAGTCCTCACTCAGCATCTTACCTTGACTCCTAGAAAGATCTAAGACTTTTCTTCTCACCTGAAACAGGCCTCCTCTGAACAGGCTTCGTCTCCTATAAACTAAAGGTTACAGGGAGCAACTCCATCTGACTGCTATTCCAGTACTGTTCAGACTTGACAGTAGTTGTGAACTCTTATCTTGGGTCTCCTTCTGTTCTGGAGTAGGTGTTCCTGTCAGTTTTTAGAATATCATACTGTTATCTGGTAGAAACTTCAACTCCTCTCTCTGCTGAGCAGAAAAGCCTTCGCCCTTAGTGCTTCCAAGGATTTTAGCACTGATATTCCCAAGGCAGAGTTAATTTCAGTCTCTCTTCTTGAGCACCTCCCAGGAATAATGACAGGGTGGAGCCTTGTGTATCTCTCCGTATTGTGTGGTAGGGTTTCTCTCACTCTTCATTCAATGTCTTACTTTGAACCTGGTTATGGGTGGAGCTCTATATTAGTCAGCTTTCCTGTCACTGAGACATAATACCTAACAAACACAACTCACAAGAAGAGTGGTTTTATTTGGCTCAGGATACTAGGGGGTTCAGTCCACGGTCGCTTAGCTCCATGGCAGAAACATCATGCGGACAGAACAAAGATGTTCATAGTGGCCAGGAAGCAGAACAAAAGAATAATGCCTGAGTGGATGGGCCAGGGACCACATGGAGTCCTTAAAAATCACACCTCCTGACTGACCCAGACACACTAAAACTTTTTTCATTTTTTAGTCTTCTGGACATCTCTGTATCTAGCCAAGATGACAAGATTAGATGTCACATTTGAATTTCTTCTGGGTCCATGGATGAGAGCACAGGAAAAATTTTAAATTGTCTGCCAAGTCTCCACTTATATAGGTTATGGCACTGTCTATATTGTGAGCCAATGTTTTGGAAGTCACCAGATTGTGCTCTTGAAGGCATAGCTGGGCCCTGTCTTCATGGCCACACTGACACTTATTGCCTCTGATGGGCAGACAGGACTTCATTGAGATAAAAAGGCACCTAATTCAATGCAAAAAAGATGTGAATAGACATTTCACTGAGTAACCATTCCAAAAAAAATAGTGGACATATGAAAATGTGCTTAAACTTACCAGTAGGGAAACAAATATCAATTAGAGTAACAATGAAGTATTACTCTGGCTATTAGACTATTTATTTATTTATTTATTTATTTATTCTGTTCCAGGAATCAAACTTAGGACTTTGCCCCAGACAGACGCTGTGCCACTGAACTAAATCCCTGGCCCTACTTTGGCCATTAGAATGACTAAAATTTTTAAAAAGCTACATAATCTCTGCTGTTGATGGCAACTGGGGCAAGAGATGCTCTCATAATTGGTAGTGGAAAAGTGATTTATTAAGATATTTTTGAAAGCAAATTGGCAACATATATTAAACCTGGAAATATATAGACTAATTTCTGGGAATACTTCCTACAGAAATGAAATATGCAAATTTTTATTTCTGCAGCATTAATGTTGGCCAAAATAAACAAAAACAATCAAAAATACAAATTTTTCATTAGGAAAATATCAGAATTAACTGGAGCATATAGATACCATTAGTTATTGTATTACTACTTAGAGTAATGAATTAGAACTTATCAGGTGAATTGTATTCTTTTCATGAGATATTATTGAGTGAAAAAGTTATATATAAACATATAGTACAGTGTAATATCAACTCTATTAAAAATCGAGTCCATTAAAAATCAAGTCCATTAAAAACAAATCACCTTTTTATACAAGGGCATGTATATATATATATATATTTATACAGAAATTATAAAGACAGACACTATATGTTATCGGTAATGTAGAAGGCAGAAAAGAAGGAATACATGTATTTGGAAGGAGAGAAGAAAAAAGGAAGGAGAGATCCAGGAAAGATAGAAAATATAAAAAAAGACATCATCAAAAATGCATTTATGTCACTTCCAAGCATTTATTTAAAATTATGTATCTGCTTCTATATATGTTTTATAAAATAAAAATACAAAAGTACAAGTCAAACTATAACCTTATTCTAGTCTGTTCTTTGGTACAAAACAGACTTTCAAAGGATTAATCATCTATTTCAATAGTACACTGTACTTTGTCTACTTAAAATCACTCATTAAAAAAAGACTAGACATTCAATTATGTAAGACTAATTTTGAACCTGGCTTCAGTTTCCATTTTATAATAATCTCTTTTATTATAACATTCTTCAATATCTTCAATATCTCTTATTAAATTTCTTGTGTTTTCTACTAGGCATTTTATTTCCTGTGGTAGTATTTCTGCTTAAAAGTCTGTCTGCATAGCTCATGAACTATATTGCATCTATTATTCTACAGGAGTTGTGCTCATCCCACAGCCTTTGGCCCACATGCATCCCTGAAAAATTAATACTGTGCCCCACAAGATGCTAAATTTTTACAGTTATTATGTGATTTGTAACAGTGTTCTCATGACTCTATTGTACAGTACTCAGGTGTATCCTGCATAGGCAAAACCTGGAATGAAGACTACAATGTTCCCTCCACCTCTTGCACCTGCTGTACATAGTATAATTTAAATCTTCATGAATAAATAACAATATATGCCACGCTTGTAATCCCAGCACTTAGGAGGTGAGGCAGGAGGATCACTGTGAGTTCCAGAGAAGCCTGGGATACAAAGTGAGGTCAAGGCCAGTCTGAACTGCTTAGAAAAACCCTGTTTCAAAAAGACAAAGTACGAGAGAGAGAAAGAGAGACAACTGTATATGCTTGCACAACCTGTCAGGTAAACGCAAACATTACCAAAAATAATATCACAAACTACAAGCATGCAGGCGTACCTGTGAAAATAATCATGTATTGTTATTAAACAGATAGTTAATTTTTCTTATTTAATTATTAAACTTGGACTTGTGTTACTTTTGAAAAATTTATTAGTACATTTTAGGTACATGTAATGATCACATTCATAATAGGGAATTTGTAACTGTACATGTTATATCTTGATTCTTTTCTTGTTTCTTTGACGTTCTTCTACACTCTGAGCTTCAACTCCTCTCCCCCTCCTTATTTACATAAGCTTTGTTTCCATTTTTTCCTTCTTTTCTCATGTTTTTCTTTTCCCTTCCTTCTTTTCCCCCTCCATAGTTTCCCTTCCTATTTGAACATTTTCATCCTATTTCACAATATCTGTTTTACATTTGGTCCCTGTTTACAATTTTGTTTTATTACACCAGAGAAACGATGTGATATTTACACATGTATCTGATTTATTTCACTTAAGATTATGGCCTTAAGGTAAACCATTTGCTCAGCCTTCCTTATGACTGAATAGTATTCCTCTGTATGAAAACATCATATCATCTTTGATATGATGTTTGGGTTGTTTTCAAGATTTAGCTATTACAAACCTGCCACTAATCATAAGTTAAAATATTTTTAAAAGGATATATATATATATATATATATATACACTAACCCAAAACATTTCCTCTTCATTTACTCTTGCCCAGGTAGGCCAAAATGAAGGCACCCATACTGAAAAACAATCTAGATCCACTGTGTATACGTGCACAATAAATTCACATTGTTTCTATGCTCCTAATAACCACACATACACAATGCCGTGGACAGCTGATAAATGATAAATCCTTCTGAAGGAAATTGTCTTGATGAATACATAGCATGATCAATGCCATAGCCACCATGAAAGCATTATTTGTGCCTGAATATCATATTCAGTCTTCATATCAGCAGCATGATAGTGACCATGATCTCTGGACAAGGAAACTGAGACTCATATGTAATTCACTTGAAGCCAAACAGTAAACAAATTACAATGGGGAGCTCATTACTTAATAATCACTCAAATACCCACATGTGTACATTTCTATCAGTAGTTTAAAAAATAGTGTTGTATCTACCATTGAGAATATTAACTATGCACTTAAATGAAAATAAGGAAAATCCTAAATTGACTGTAACCCTAGAATTCTAAAATACATTACAGAATTATGATTAATGTAAATCTCTGGCTAGCATTGTTACATTAGATATCAGCAATAATATAATGATTCTTTTAAATTTGGTAATCAGTTATAAATCTTAGCATTTTAATAGCTTGCTTCATATTTATATTCTTTCTGTAGCCAAAGTTTTTACAAAAAAGTTTGTATGCTTGTTTTTTGCAGCTGTGATACTTTAATGTCTCAACTTATTATTTACCATTTTGCTGTCACAGGTGTCCATTTAACTGCCTGAGAAATTAAAAAAAACTAGCAATTCAATACTATTTCCAGTAATAAAAGCTTGCAAAGTTGTAAAACAAAATGAGGTATCCACTGAAATTTTTTATAACAAAATGGTTTGAGTAAAAGAAAGTAGCTTACATCTAGAGAAATTTCTTTGGAATTTTACAACTCTATGTCCCAAATGAAGAAGTGTAAGTGATATACAAGGTCATTATTTTTGTCTTACATTGACAGATTTTTTTAGCATCAGTGTTTAAATCCTGAATACTGAACTCGTGACCAAGACCCATAATTTATAAATTATTTTTCCAGTTTTATTTGAATGAAACTCCTTTTCATTTTATTGAGTATAATAAGGCAGAAACAGAATTTGAAGTGAATATACATTGTAGTAGTTTTACAGTCCCTGTTTTCTTGTCAAATTCTATAGATCTTTATTCTGAAATTTTAGAAGTATTCACTTATTCTGCATAGAATTATCTTGTTGGATACTGAAGAATAACGTGATGTGCTGATTATGTCAATATTCTGTTTGCATTACCATAAATCTTATAAAAGAATAATCAGTTTCTAAAATAATGTGAGTCACCATAATAACATCAACTATAATTAAATGATCAATGCTACCACTCACTTGAGCTATTTTTAAATAATTTTGAATTTTGATAATACTCCTAGTGCTGTACTGACTACTGAGAATAGAGATATTTTCAATAAGAAATTTATATTATTTAATATCTTTTGATTGTTCAGATTAAGTATTAATATACTAAAGTCTCTTTGGATGATTGTCAGTTATACATGTGCAAGATAATTCAATGGAATTCCAACTTGTACCATTTGAACTCTTTCAAAATTTAGCAAATTCTACAGATTGGGAGAACATAATGAAACTTTTCAATTTATTCCTTTTCACTTGTAGGATTACAAACTAAATAAAAATTTAGCATAATTACAGGTAACTAGTCATTTTATTCTAGATAGATTAGATGCAGACTGTATGTTTGGGTATTTTCTAAATTAAAACAAATTATATGTCCACACCTCATTCAATGCAAAATTTTTCTTTTGCAAGGGTTAGTGTACCATATGATTTTGAAAAAGTATTTCTGAGCTAAGAGATTTACCTCTTGTAAGAGTTTGGTTATTAATTAAATAAATTTTCACTCTGGCTACATAGAATTTATGCCAGATAAACTGAAATTCAAAAACAATAAGTAATTCAAATTTTCAAAATGATGCTCTCATCTTTAAAAGCTAAAAATTGTGCATTTTTTGAGTTTAAAACTTTTTAGTAATTGTGAGCACATAAGTGGCCATGAACGAAATAAATTTTAGCTTCTGTTTTATACCTAAACTAAAAAAAATTATTTTAGCAAAATTATATATACCACTGCACCACATCATAAGTTAGTCACATTTGGTTTGTTTAAAACATCTTACTAACACGGAAACTATTTCTATGATACTTCTATGGAAAACTTTTAAGTTTTCACATATTTCTTTAACAGCAGCATTTTGTTCATGGATAGTAGGTGACTTAGATGCATGCAGTATTTTAGCACTGGGTTTAAATTTCAATTTTCACAAAATACACTTCATGCAGTGAAAGCAACTGTACCTGTTAATTCTGATGGGTCTCCCATATGAATCACAATATGCAGGCTTGGAAGAATAGGCTTTACTGTTTCACTATCACCTGCCATCAAAGTTACATATTATTGTTTTATAATGTGTATTTCTTTATCTAGCAATTACTTACAAGTAGTAATGTGGATGGGTTACTGTATTTATATAAACTGTCTTGGATCATAATGTGAGTGCATCATAGATTTCCAAGGAAACTAGAGGGTTTACAACTCCACAGGGTACATGTGTATTGATACAATGTAAACTGTGCCATTACTAATTCTCTTTCACATTGTAAAAATCACACTCCAGGTGTTGTGGCACATGCTTGTAATCTCAGCACTTGGGAAGATGAGGCAGAATGATCACTTGGAGTTTGAGGCAAGCCTGGGCTACATAGTGAGTTCAAAGCCAAACTAAAATACAGAGCAAGATCTTATCTCAAAAAATCAAACAGTAAAATAAAATAAAATAAAATAAAATAATCACATAGGTATGAATTATTGCGATTTACTAATCCAAGAGTATTAACATTGAAAGAAAACTTGAGAAATTATAATCATATACAAAAATATACTTAAAAGCTACTATGCGACTTAAAAATTATTTGGAAAGAAAATATTGTTTCTTAAATAATTTTTACTTTTTTAAAGGGTTGATCAAGTGAGAGCAGAAAGAAGACTGGTCATCTAAAACTCAGCTACAAATTTGCTTCACTGTTGTTAAAATCTTATTATGTACAGTGCCATATAAGTAGCAAAAACTTTCAAACCACCGAGATACAAGCCTTTGGCGATTACTATTTCAAACATGTGGAAGAAACTATTACATATTGTGATCAGCAAGGTAGCTTTGATTTGCTCTGTTTCTGACCTGGGCCAATTCACTCCTCCTTAGGCAACCTGGTGGTCTCCTGCTCCTGGGTGGTGGCCATAATGGCGATGAACTTTCTGTGGTCACCCTATCCGCACAGCACACTGCAGCCCAGAACTCCTGGACTTACGTGATCCTCCTGCCTCAGCCTACTACGTAGGCAGGACTACAAGCATGCCCCACCATGCCCGGCTATGAACTATATATTGTGAAACTTCACAATTACAGGAAATAGGGCTGGGGATTTAGCTCAGTGGCACCAGCACCTGCCTGGCAAGCGGAAGGTCATGAGTTTTATCGACAGTACAAAAAAAATGCAGAAAATAATATTTCTCCTTAGAAATAGAACAGCAGAGTAGAGTCAGTGAAACTATGGAGGAGAGAACCCCCAAATTCTATTCATTGGAAAGGCTGGCCTTTTTCCTGGGTGCCACAAATCTATCTCCCCGTGACTTAGCTGTACTTTGCAGTTTCCCAAAAGTAATTGCGATGGAGAATTTATACTTAACTGCCACTCTACTGTGCTAATCTAGATCCCCAGTCCTCTTATTATTTTTTAATTGTCACTCTGCTTTACTATATCTCACCGTGATCTTTATGAGTTACGGATCCTATAGTACCCTCAATCACAGCGTCGTGCCAAGCGTGGTGTTGCGTCCTGTAATCCCAACATTTGGGAGGCCAAGGCAGGAGGATCACTGTAAATTCCAGGCCATCCTGGACTACAAAGTGAGACCCAGGCTAGCCTGAATTGTACAGTGAAACCTTGTATCAATAATAATTATAATAATAATAAATATGTGTGTTCCAAAGAAGAGAAACCTGATTGGTTTTAAAAGACTAAGTGACACAGTAAATATAGTACCTAATTTATTAAGAACTGATATTCCTAAACAGTTAAATAAACTAAAATCATAGATATATGTCATTAAATTGTATAAAACAACAGAATTAAAATAAAAATAATAAGGATGACAAAATTTATAATATTTCAATTGTTTTATTCCTTGATCTCAACTTTAAAGATGATAATTTGATATCTCCAAATAAATATCTATTCCAATGCCAGGTTACCCTATTCTGGATCACACAATAAGAAAGAAATCTTCCTAATATATTTGACAAATATTAAATGTCTAATTAAAAACTTAATACTCAAGAATAAAGTGATCCACAAACTCATACTCAGAAGCATTTTAAACCACATAGTTAAGGGAACATTGAAACATGAGGAAAAGAGAGAAAAAAGAAAGCAAATGTAAGAAAGAGTAAGAGAGGAAGATTATTAGATACCTAATGTATCAAATAAACAACAATAGGAAGATGATGTGTATTGCTAGTCAAAGGCATGACCAATAGTAAGTTGAACTCTTCTAAAGTTGGGAACTCTAATAGCTACTGCCTGCTCCACTAGCAGAATGTAGCTTCTGAGCACCATGCAGGAAACAGCTGTCCAACGGGTAAGATTCCAGAGGAGGGGACACTGGGGAAGTCTCAGAAATTATTAAAAGAGGTAGACAGATAATAGACCACATCCTGAACAATGTTAAGCTTCATAGGCTAAGATGGCAATTGGCTCCTTCCTAGAAAAATGAAATCCAAGTAAAATTGTCAAAGTGTTATTGCTTTTCTTCTTTACTTTTCCTTTATTCATCTGATTTTAGTACTTTTGTTACAAGTGCCTTTCTGTCAGTGGAGATCAATTTTAGGATAATGAAAAAAAAGAAAAATTAAGAGAGAGAAGGTCCGTGTCAGGTGGGAGCAGTGGAAGACAAATTCAAAACAGGACTCTAGACTCAGCTATGCTACCAACCAGTCTTGTGAACTTGACAAAATTTCTGTTTCATAATGTGCCAATTGAATTAAGCAAACCCTACCTTGTAGTGCTACACAATCTACAATACATTATAGGACAATGTGACTCAAAAAAAACTCTAAAATATTTGCCCAATACATTAAAAATAGCAGCTGTATTATCATTGTATCCACATAAATTTAACTAACAGATCAGGATTTTTTAAATCTTGAAGCTATCAGATAATATGGAATATTCTCATATGAAGGGCACTGAATAACTAAAAATTGCCTAGGAAGTAATACTGTGTGTTTTCCCTATAGAAGCACATTTTAAGTGCAAGATTTTAATCCACAGTTAACTGAAGTTGTCTTCCTAGAACTGATGTCAAGGCAAAAATACTAACAGCCCTCCCAAGGGTCCTTTCATGCAAACCAACTCTATTTACATTTGCTAAACCTTTGAAAAGACTTTCCCTCATTTAAAGCTTTCCAAATTACATTCATTAAAAGCCTCCATTACACAATTAGACCTTGCTCTCCAGTTCAAGATAAAGTGCCAATGTGTAGCATGGGTGAGGCCCTGGATTCCATCCTATTTCATAAACCAGACAAGCCAAAAGTGCCAAGGTTCTGACTTCTGTATATATTATCTCCAAAAATTATTGCTCTCATTTCTCAGACCTAATTGGTGAAAACAAGAGAAAATATAGTATGCGGACTTTGTTCAGCAGCAATGGAAACTGATTCAAGATACCTTCCATTCCTTTCCAAGTGGAAATTTGTTTCCTTTGTCCAAAATCCTTGAGGAATATTTGGTTCCCAGAAGTTTTCCATAGTGTACTCAATGGCTCTGCCCTTCTACCAACCCTGTTCAAATTCAGATGCTGAAGACCTGAGATGCAGGTGATGTTATTTGAATGTGGATCTTTTGGGAACTAATTTGATTTAGGTGCGTTTCTAAGAATAGTTCCCGATGTTGGAATTTGTATTCTTGTAACAGGAGAAACAATAATTCTTTCTCTCCCTACTTCTCTCCTCTTCCTCTTCTTTCTGTCCACTCCTCCCTCTTTACATCCTTTCTCACTTTCCACTACTTACTTCTCTTCCTCCCTCCACATTCCACTTCTCCTACCACTAACTCCTCCACTTCTCTTTCTATGCCTCCCGTCTCGTCTCCCTTTCTTCTTTACCTCCCTCGCTTTCACAGTCCAATGCCATCAAGTGAGGCAAAAACAAATAAAAAATAGTATAGTGAATATTTCTGCTTCTTTGCCACCCATTCCAAAATCACACATTAAAACACTAATCCCCAGTGTGTAAGTATTAGAAGGTGGCTTTGGGGACATAATTAGATTTAGATGATATAAGAGTGGGTTTGCATGTTTTGATCTGTACCTTACTTAAAAGGCCAAGAGGGTAGTTTAATGACCTACTAGTCACACTGCGGCACTTGTCTCCAAAATTCTAAAAGCAGAAACTAAGACTTCTTTACTTCACCATCCAGGTACTACCTGCCAAAAAGCAGGTACATGATTAATGTGTGCTGAAAAAGCCTCAAGAAACATAAAACATAATTAACAAAAACTTTATTGTTTCTTCACAGAACAAGTCAAAACTACATATAAAACATTGAATTATTAAAAAAAGAGTCAAAGCACTAAGAGAATTCAAGAATGTATCATGCTTCAAATTTTTTCCACTGTATTACTCTGTAGAATGGAGTTCTTTAACATTTTCAAGAAAACTCCCTATGATAATACTCTATTTTCTAAACACAAAACATGAAAGATAAACTTGTTTTTTAAGTTTCCCTGGCTACAGTGTTTTATCACAGTTGACTGAATAGACTTACAGGAATAGGCATCACAATCCTGAGTCACAGTATGGAAGGGCACGGCAGTAACTCAGCACCTCCACAGCTGGTCCATTGCACAATTTAAATGAAAATCATTTCCCAAAGTAAACCAGTAGTTTCAAAGTCAAACAATCTTCTTTAAGAAATTTTAAGCTTATTGTGCTCAATGACACCCTCATCATATTCATTTTTTTATGTTACACAAATGTCAAAAAATAAGCTCAACAAATTGCTTATAAGATGGCAGAACCGGTGCTTAATAACTGTAACAGAACAGAACGGGGTTTCGTCATGTGAGTATCAGGATACCTCTACAAAGCTTGCCAACAACCACGCAATCAACTAATATTTTTTAAATTACACTCAATAAACATGAAGATTACTTGATAAAGATTTAAACATTGCTTCCAGGAATGCACTAAGAAAAAGTTTAAAACATTGAATTTGGTGAAGCAACAAGAAAAGCAAAAAACAAATATGTCATAAAAGTTTTCTCTATTGCGTTACCCACCACTGTGGGGTTCTTTAACTTCTGCAGCAAAATTCCCTGTAGTAAAGCCTACTTTCTTAACTTGGATGACCTGAAGCATCAGAAATTGATGGCCTTGGCAGGATCAGCAGGATGCATGACTGGGGCAACTTCCCTAGGTTTCCCATTAGAGAAATGCTTGGCAGAAAGCAAGGCTTGGAATTTTTCTATCTCTTCTTTTCCAAATTCTTCAAAAAGATATGACAAGTAGGTAGGAAAAATTTTATTGATCCTGACCAAAAACTTCATAATTTTCTCCTTGCTGATCTCGGCATGGGCCTGGGGGCCCCACAGGAACTCACAGCGTGGAAAAAGACTGCCAGGCACTTGTCTGTACTCCAGGTATTTTAGTCTCACAAAATCGTGTGTGAGGAGCCTATTGGCATTTCCAAAAAAGATGTGCCACTTGCCGGGATACACTTGCATCCTTTTCAGGAATTTCCAGATGTCTTCTTCAGAAACACAGTGGCCATGCATGAGGATGACAGCGAGGATTTTCATCAGCAGCCCGGACTTAGGGTAGCCCCTGCCAGGGTGAACCCTGCCATTGTTGGGGAGTCTCACCATGCTGTAAAGGTTGTAGGAGTGACCGGTGGACTCCACTTCTCTCACTTCCACTGCAAAGACTGCCTCCAGGTGCTCACGGACAGTCTTGAAAATCTGAGGAAATTCATGTCTGTACTGTCTGTCAAACAACAACAGCATCTCTAACCTAGTAAAGGGCTGCCTCAAATGAAATCTGTTGAGTATGAACCACCCCAATGTCTCAATCGGGCACCGGGATTCATCAGACAAATAGTCAGTGCAGTGACTGGCCTCAGAAAGGCACTCGTCATACTTACAACTGGAACTTTGGTCAGAACTGACAACAGAGCCATCAGCAGAGAGGCCACCTATGGATGGTGATCTCCTCCGAGGTGGCAGGGTAGGGCTACAGGAAGCAGCACCATGTGGGCTCTGGGAAAAAGAAGACTCCTTTTCCTCTTCTGGTATTTCCCCTGCAGCTGCTACAGCTGCTGATGGTTCTGCTCCTGTAGCTGGTGCTGGTGTTGCTACTTCCACTGCTGCTGCAGCTGCTTCTGCTCCTGCTGCTTCTGCTTTTGCTGCTGGTTCTCGTGCAGCTGATTTTGCTGCTGCTGCTTCTGCTGTGCGTGCTACTGCTTCCTGTGCCACCTCACCATCCAGCTTGTCACATCTGCCCTGTGGGTGTTTCTTACGGGCATGGCGTTTGCTCTTGTGACCACGAGCCATGATGAATCTGCTTAGGCCCAAGAGGGAGGAGCGTGGGGAGGAAGGCTTCTGCTGCAGGCACCTGGAAGAGGGAAAACAAGATTGTGTGAGCACCTTAAGCAGAGATCTCTCCTATGCTTTAACCCAGGCCACTTCTACAGGTTGCTGTGACAATGGTGCAGTATGGACAGTGGCCCTGCTTTAGGAAGTGTGTCCTTCTACAGGGAGACAGACTCAGTCATAAACCACACCATGATGTCCCTTTTAACTGGTGTCCTGGATTGGTAAAAGGACTGCGTATTGGAGTCTTGTGTTTGTGGTGCTGGGTCCTCTTCATTTGCTATTACACTTATTACTAAATTCACAGATGTCCAGTACAGCTCACTTTTGCTTCTCAGAAGTTGACTTCTCAACCTCAAAAACTTAACATTCTGTATCCCACATCCATAGGGAAAGAGTGGAAGAGATGCTATGGCAATCACCATGAGATGTGCTCTGCCCACCGAGAGGGATGCGGAGCCAGCCCTCTGTCTCCTGGGCTGCTAAGGTATGCACTTCTCATCCAGAGAAATTTCCTGATCTCCAGAGACTGCCTGTTACCATCTCTGCTGCATGGTAGTCAAATCCTCACACCAAATATGCTCATGGGTCTTAGATTTCCTATGAAGCAGTGACAAAGAGAAGCAGCCTGACATCCTTTTAGTGAGCATGGAATGCTTAATGTATGGAGCAGGTTTCCATTCCTTAACGCCCACTCAATCAAGGGCTGTACTTTCCATCACTCATTTTACCTATGAAAAATTTGTTTTCCTGGGTGCTCTGTGGTGCTGCTGCCTTTGCTGAGACTCTCTGGAACTATAGTATGGACACCTCACTTTCCTATATTTTCCCACTGTGTATAAAAATAGATGATTTTGTTTTGAATATATTCTTCCCGAATCAAACTATCTATTGTATAATTTCTGTTCTATTTATTCGTTCAGCTTTTCAAACTAG
>PVJX010035108.1:0-18448 GCA_004027295.1 Dolichotis patagonum | reverse complement strand
CTCAGCTGGGGTCCCAGTCAATTTTGGGGTCATAGCTAATATTAGGGGCTTATGTAACCTGAAGGATCAGGAGGGGGTTCCTTTCTGGTCCTCAGTACCCCCGTCAGCACTATCTGCAGGGACATCATGGCCCCTGTGGTTCTGCACTGTTAGTTTGTGCAGGCAGCAGGGGGTACTTTTCTCTTGGCAAGATCCTTTTTGATATTCTGTGCTGCATCAAAGTCTTTCTGGGGTGCTTGGTAATCCCTGTGCCTCTTCCCAGTATGATTAAACAAGCTAGCCATCAGTTTTCTCCATGGGGTCTTGTTAGTACTCCACCTTCTTCCTGTGATGCAGGATAAAAAGGCCTCTTCCTTCCAGGACCAAGAGACACTTTGGCTCTCTATGCGCTTCCTTGTCTTATTTTCTCACCCTGGGAAGCCTCTGGTCTGGGAAAATTGGGCAGATGAGGTGGAGAATCCTACTATTGCAAATAATGTTTGCTTCCTTCCTTTTGGCCTGCCTTGCCCTGCCTTTTCTGTTATTAGGAAGCTTTTTATTTTTTTTTTTGCTTTATTTCCCATTCTGTCACATGCCTCTAAGGTCTTGAGTATAAGTGGACTAGCAACTTGAATGTGGAGAAGATCATGAGGTAAAAAGAACATGGATGTGGGAGGTGTGGAGGGGCAGGGGATGGTGGAAGGTATTTCGTACAAGGCGTAGATAGGCTGTGTTAGGAGATGAACAAGAATTGTGGTCTGCAAATTCAAAGGATATCAATAGAGACCTCTGGTTGCACATTAAAAAATGAACATTGGTTAACTTTAACCTGGAAAAAATGACATGTCTATTGAAAGGGTTCTGTATGACTCACTGACTAAATAAAAAGAGCCCCCTTTTATAAAGTAGCCTGCCTCAGGTATTTTGTTAAAGTAATGAAAATGTACGAATATACTGATTCACCCCAATTTCAGCCCTGAGAGCCCCACAACCCAAGGATCCAAAACATAAAGTAATTCTTCCCATCAGAACTTAACTCTGGGCAACGTACCACACTTAGCTGTTCTTATACCAGCTCTTGGAACTCACATCCAGCCAGAGCAGGGGATAATGAAGCACACAGATTTCTCGAAAGAGCAAGTGACCTGGTATTATGACAATTGAGAAAATGTTAAAGTTGTGCTAGTCGTAGATTTGTCCATGAAGAGCAGAGACTGTGAGAAAGGTAGAAAATGAAGGAAGAGGAGGGATAGAAAAACAACTTGGAGAAGGAACTTAGTTTGGGCTTCCACACATGGGAGCTTTCTCTGGGCATTCACTCAAATGATGCTTGTGTGTCTTAGAAAGCAGACAAACAGCAGCCTGCAATAAAGGGTTGAAATGGAGATGTGACCTTCTGATGTCTCATACTTCCCTATATACTACACACCTATTTCAAAGGATAATTCTGGCTAAAAATCACTGTGCATGGAAATTTAGTCTTTTTTCCCTTTTATATCCTTTAGTGATTTTTTTCTCTTACCGTTTCTTAATGAATTTTATTTTTTAAACAAGGTGTCTCTGTGTAGTTCAGGGTGGCCTTGAATGTACTATATAGTCCAGGCTGGCTTCGAATTTGCAGTGATCTTTCTGCCTCAGCGTCTCAAGTGCTGGGATTATAGCCACCAGGGCCAGTCTTCTTGACGAAGTTTTAAACATATAGTAAAGTAGAAATAATTTTATAATGAACACCCACATAGACAGCACACTTAATAGCTTACTATACTTACTTTATTCCATATCTTCCACCTTTCCATCCACCAACCCATCTCATTTTTGGGGGAGGGGCACATTTTAAAGGATGTTGCTTCAGCCTTAAATACCTCAGCATGCATATTATTAACTAGAGTTCAGTATCTTTTTGTGGTTCTTTTGTTTGTCTCTGAGGTAAAATAATATAGAAGCAATGAAATGATCCAGACTTTAAGTATATTTTGCTATGAATTTTGACGAACACACCCAAGTGTGTAATTCAGACCCTTATCAAGGTTTAGAACAGCAAGATGGAAACAGGAGGGTCGCCCTCCTGTTTCCTTCCGGTTAATTCCACACGCTATGACCTCGCCTGTCTTCTACCCCAGGAAATTGCTGCTTTGACTTTTTTTTCCACTACAGATTAGTTTCATCTGTTGTAAAGGTTTCGTATAATTGGAACCATGGAGTGTGTGCTCTTTTTTCGGTCCGGTTTTCTTTGCTCCACATAATGTCTGTGAAATTCATCTATGGTCATGCCTACATGTCTTGCTGTCCAGGGTCCCGCCGTATGGATATATTACGCTTTGTTTAGTCATTCTCCTTTTAATGGACACTTGGTCTCTTTCCAGTTTTTAATGATGCTCTGGACATAATTGCATACGTCTTTGGTGGACAAGTTTTCATTTCTCTAGGAGTAGAAAACCACAGCATTTAAAAAATAGTTTAGCAGAGGTTTTGGTAGATAGTGGAATTTTTACAGCTCAAAATATTCGTGCCCCTAAACCTCCATCTATTCTCCTCTTCTTCCTTTCTTTTTCTCTGTTTTCTTCTTTGTGCTGCCTTCTTTTTTCTGTAAGTCACTTGTTTTCTCTCCTCTTGCCTCTCTTGACAGGGTATAATATTTTATGACCATTTCCTCCCTGTCCTAGAGATCTCTCCTGAGAAAGGCAGCACAGTGTTGCTGAAAGACCCTTCATTCTTTGACATGCAAGACGTGCCTCAGCTACCTGGTAGGAAGGAATGTCACTGTGCTCCTTTGGGCTCCAGCCTCATTCCCTGTTTCTCCAGTGAGGCTGATAGAGGTACCCTGGAGCCCCTTTTCTACCATCCTTTTCTACCATGACTTCTTTCTCTAAGACGTAACTGACAGAGAACCAAGAGACACTGCAGCTGGAAGATGAGAATGTTGGGCAAAAATGGAAAGGGAAAAAGAGAAAGCCAAATAAATGTCTTTCTTGCTGTCTTCCCAGTTAAACTGTGATATCCTTTGTAACCAGGCCAGTCCTATCCTATCGGTGACTGTTTTTTCCTCCCTCTTAGTTTTGTGGTTAGCTTCCCTGGGCTAGCCTCAAGCTAGGATGAGAAACTCATCTTCTCTGTTCCCCAGTGAGCGTACATTGCCTCCAGGCTCCAGAGTTGCTTAATTAGCTTTTCAAGGCAAATTTGTAAACTAATCTATGTCAGCAAACTGGTAAAAAAATCAAAGAGGTCCCTTCTTGCCCAGATAAATATGTGCCATTTGTAAAGTTTTGGTGGGTGTACTGTACTCATTTTAAAAATATAATTCAGACAAAGAACACTGATGGTAGGAGACTGAGGTTCAAGAAGCAAAGATAATCCACAGCACAGTTGAAAAATCAAGGTTGTGCACACAGGGCTGTGTCCCCGAGATGTTCTTCATTCTACAGATTCCAAGACCACAAGACCCAAACTATATTGTACAGCGTCTGCTCCAGAGATTTTTATGTTGTTGCTCTCAAAAGTACTCTCACACTTTTCAATATGTCTCAATTTTTGGTTTAGAAAACATGGTCCCTGGGCATATTGATGCATACCACTTTCAGCATGTGTGTTCTCTTAATGCTTTGAGTATTTCCTACTCTAAAATAATTAGCATCATGAATGCCATTTCAAAAAGGAAACATTTCAGCCTGGATTTGGAGAAAGGCCAAATGAAGGGAAAGAAAGAGAGACAGAGAGAGAGAAAGAAGAAGAAGAAGAAGAAGGAGAAGAAGAAGAAGAAGAAGAAGAAGAAGAAGAAGAAGAAAAAGAAAGAGGAGGAGGAGAAGTAGGAAGAGGAGGAGGAGAAGGAAGAGGTGGAGGAAAGGTAGAATGAAAGAGAAGGAGAAGAGGCTGGGGATTTAGCTCAGCAGTGTGAGCGCCTGTCTTGCAGGCCTGTGGTCATGAGTTTAATCCCTGGTACTGATTGAAAAAAAAAAAGGTGAAAGAGAAGGAGAAAAAATGGGACAGAGGTGAAAAGATGAGAAAAATGGGAAGAATGCAAAGAAAACACAGAACTATTGAAGTGCAGTATTTGTGTAAATCAACTCTGGCTTATTCCCATTCAAGATATTTTTGTTTTCAGAGTGAGAAGTGAGGAGCAAATGTACATCTGAGCCATAGCAGTCCCTGGAATACATATTGCAACTACACACACTGTGCATCTTCTAGTCTCTAATGTATTTTGATGTACTCAAAATGTACTCATATTTCACTACAAACACAAATTAATTATGGTTCAAAAGGAGCAGAGTTAGGCTTTCAATTGAAGCTCAAAGCAATCATATTAGTGATTATTTTTATGTTTCTAATACACCAATTATACTCACTGGATTCTATCTAATTAAGTTACTTAACTCAAAGATAAGAGAATCATAACATACACTAAAGAGGGAATGAGCTTTAGCTTTTAAATAATTCTCTTTCTGAGGTTGTGCTCTTTAGTTTCCTATGTTATGCCAGTAGATTGAATCTCAAGAGTCATTTACAAGAAAAGAAAAAGGCATTTAAACAGTTCTGAGACTGTCAGTTCTCATCGGACACCAGGGAATGAGCACTGTGACTTTAAGACCCAGGACATGTACCTGTGGGAACTGGACCACACACAGTCTTTGAAAAAAGGCCCTGCAGTAGCTGAAAGCTGTGCTATACCCTTTATCACTGTTATCTAAAACCCACTGCCAGCCAGGGAGAGAGGACTTTACACTCCAAGTGTATTTAGAAACCACTTGATGGTTAACCCTTAAAAAGAAAGGTTTGGGAAGACAGGACAAAGAAACAGAGATTCTAATTTTGCAAATGGAAGGAATGATAAAGTTTAAAATAAAGAAGATGATCAGATAATTGAGGTCAGGTCAAACTCCTAAAAGGTCAGGATTTGGATGTGAGGAGACAGGAGGACGAGGGTTTGAGACCCAAATTAGCAAAGCTGGCAGACCGAAATGGAGGGTGTGCAGTTACCGAGGTAGATTGAGAGAATCTTAAAACGTTGGGACCATCTGCTCGCATGGTCTTTTAATTCAAGCATAGGAACAGGATAACCACTTCCCTCAGCATATCTCACCATAATTAGCCCTCTTTCTTCATAAACTCTGAACATGCCTACTCAGAAAAATAATTGAATAAAACGCTCTTTTAACTCATTGAAAAAGACACCTTTTTAGCTTTTTAAAGGACAGCTACAAGTCAATTGCACTTTTGGTGTGGGCTGCTCCCTGGGGAAGACAGCAACCTTGAACAAAGTAATTTTTTATGGCTACAGTGAGGAGCACACCTATAAGCCATCTCCAGCTGGCATTTCCAGCAGCTTCAGGAAGATACAATCTATCTTGAAGAGGGAACCTGGGTGAGTGCTACAGTGCCTATTACAGTCCACCCCTTGAGTTATTGCCTCTATTTACTTCTCATTAGAAGCTTGCTCAGTCTAAGAATAACTCCTCTAGAACTTTTAGTGTTGCTTCTTGGGGGAATCTAAAGGGAGGAATTAGTGGCATGGACTACTGCCTCTGTTGGAACAGTTGATCTCAAGGTAATAGTTGATATTACCAGGACAGTTACCAGAAGGATAGTAGGATAGTTCCTCCTCTTCTTTCTCTACTACTCATTCTACATTTCTTGTTCTCTTGGTTAGAAATCCATGTCTTAGAAATCCATGTTATTTTGACCTTCCTTTGTGATGGGTTTCTTTTCTCAGGCTATGTCTAGCGTACCTGCCCATTTACCTTTAAAATGGTAAAGGACTACCAAGAGATGTCCCAGTAAGCCAAATATATAGCACATATATAACAACAGAATTCCTAGCTACTTTCCACCGATGATCAGGAATGATTTTTTCTGACAATAAGGTGACTGCTTTCCTTGTCTCTTGGTCTTTCAGCACAAAAATTCTAACATGACTAGTGGCAGCCATGGCTTATAGTTCAGTGAGACTCCAGCTATATCCCTAGATGGAATTGCTACCACTTCTGGGAAGAAGGATCTCTAGGTTCACCATGCTCAAAGTTGAAAGGCAAGAAGCCTAAATTCCCCAATGGGTGGTCAAGAGTGATGGTAGGTGGAACTCTCCTACTTCCATTTCTTGGTTCCCAGAACCAACTGAGAGCATAGTAACATATAATGGCTGCCAATTTGGGGAATATTCCATCATGGAAGATGATGCTACAGTCTTCCAAAGTATTATTTCCAAGATGGCACCCAAAATACTTCTTTAAAAGGCCATTCCATTGCTCATCAGGCAAGTGGCTTCTTGGCGGTGTGATATGTAATCACCAGTGATTACATGGTCATGTTCCCATGGCTACAGGTCCTTGGGTTCCACTATGTTATAAGAGATTTTATTTCAGTGTGTAGAATCCCTTAAATGCTTGAATTTAAGTGAGGTATTAAAGGCTAGAAAGGAAAATTGATATCTAGAATTGGTGTCATCCCAGATAAATTTTCATTTTTTTTTTCCAAAGTAGAGGATATTTACAGTAGCCAACTTCTATGAAGAGATTGGTCTCCTTACAGGATAAGAGCATATGGTGTCTGACAGGACATGCAGTAGTGGCATTAGCAAGGCCAGCCTTGGGGTCCTGCACAGACAGGACTCCACTGTTAAGGAGGGGTTGTCATAGTGAAGAGGCCACATGCTTGTGAGACACACCCGTGCTGTTGGAATGAGCAGTTTGTTGGCTGGTTGGTTGGTTGATTGATTGACTGATTGGTGTTTTGAGACATAGTCTTGCTATGTAGCCCAGGCTGGCTTTGAACTTTGAACTCCTCCTGCGTACTAGTTTGTCTCTTTTTATTTTATTATTCTAAAAGCATGCTACCACTTTCAACTCTTGCAGAAGATCATGTTTTGGGAGGCTTCATTCTTTTTAGCTGGTTGTTTTCTCTCTTTATTCCTTCTTTTCTCCTTCCTTGCTTCCTTCTTATTTTCTTTTCCTTTTTGTTTTGTCATGCTGGGAATACAACCCAGGGCTGTGCTCGTGCTAGGCAAGCACTCTATCACCGAGCTACACTGTCAACCATTAGTTGTTTTCTTTTGAGTTCTTGCCAAATTCTGCATGCTCTGGAAAACAATTAAGCACAATAGTCAAGTAAGGATAGAAGCATTCCTCTCTAGTTCTCCTGCATGACTCCTTCAATTCTTAGCCTAGATTTCATCTTCTTTGGAAGCTGTCCCCCCCCTTCTATCTTATCTTAACACCCCATGATTTCCCCTTGCGATGTATGTGTCATGAAATGGCTTTTTGTCCCTTTATCTGAATTCTGTAAGAGCTCAGACTGTTTTGTTTAACTTTTTATCCCTTGCTTTCAGCACAATGCCTGGCTGTTAAGTATTCAATATGTGTTCTGAATGAATGAATTGTGCCATGAGCATTACATCAGTCTTACTTTGTGCTCCAAGGGTGCTATAGTTATATCGTATATCATTTATTGTCCTAACTATAATGACAGTGATCTTTGGCAGGCACTTTCCTTGTAGATCTTTCTATTGGAGATTATAAGGGTGGTGTCTATCTGCATAACCATTTTATAGAAGTTGCTTTGGTTCCTTTGCTAATATTTTCAGAGTCCTGCTCACTTTGAGAGGTCCTAACGCAGCAAAATGTCTGTGTAGATTTCCTCACACTTATTTCATGTGCTTCTTAATGCTTTTAACTGGCTATTCCTATAACCCTGCCCAATCTGTTCTCAGATTTGACCCACAGACGTTGATATCTGACTTGTCCTGGTTTGAACTTGATGTATCTGGCTACTGTACTGATTTTCTGACCTCCACCCATCCTCAAGTCTGTTTTTTCGCTTCTCACCAGGTTTTGGCATTTCCAAGTACCTGACCTCAGCTCAACCTGCTTTTGGCTTTGTTTCTCCCACCTCACACCAATGACGTGAAGGAACCTTGCTTTTCTATGGAGACGGAGATGGGCTGGCTGTGGTCTGCCCCGAGAGAAAGCGTGCATTGTGGCAGGAAGAGACACGTACCTCAGAGTTAGGAGAGAACATTTTAACAGAACCACTGTTTTCATGACATTTTTATTTCTGCTTTTGTTGTAAAACATTCATTTTGGCAATATTGAATGGAATATTCCAGATGTACAAAAAATACAGTTGCCTGTCAGGAATTAAAGTAAAGCTCTGCTTTATTTTTAGTTTCTTTTTTGACTTTCTGTATAAAGGGAGGGAAGCCTTACAGTCTAGAAAAAATTAGGATCTATCCTGTTGTGTTAATGTTGTCATGCTCGTTACTTCTGTAATTATATGGTCTTTCCATCTATTACTCAATAAAATTCTAGAATTTGTTTTACTAATCCATGTTTATAGTATTCTTATGAATTGGTGCACGTATGTAACACATGTAATTCTTTTTATGCCCTCATTTGTCTCCTTCGCATTTTCAAAAATCTATCTCATTTTTCCTATTATCTATCTTTTATTGTGTTCTTTAATTTATTTATACTTTGGCCTTCTCATATAAGAGAAATCATGTGATATTGAAACTTGTGTGTCTGATTTATTTCATTTAACATTATGGTTTCCAGGTGCATCTGTTTTCTTTTGAATGACTTAAATTTATCTTTCTTTATGACTGAGTGGTATCCCATTGTGAATAAATACTATTTTTTTTATCTATTCATCTATTGACAGACATACAGGTCATTTTCAAGATTTAGTTTTTATGAATTATGTTGCTATAAACAAGGGTATGCATGTATCACTGTAATATGTTATCTTTAGCTCTGAGAAAATGCCTAGTATGGGAATAGTTGGGTCAAATGGAGTTGCTAGTTTTAGATTTCTGAGGAATCTCCACTGATTTCCAGAGTGGTTGTCCTAGTTTATATTCCCACCAATAACATAAAATGGTTCATATTTCCTGAAAGTCTCACCAGCTCTCGTTATTATGTGATTTCTTGATGATAGCCATTCATTCCGGAACAAGATGGACTCTCAGTATAGTTTTAATTTGCATTTCTCTAAAGGCCAGGAATGTTGAATAACAAATACTCGGTGAAGATACTTTTATCAATTACAGTGATCCTGGCTCCAGACAATTGAACATAGTCATTTTTAAACAATTAAAACTAATTTCTAGCTTGCTTTGGGCCTAGCAGTTTGTTAGAAATCCACCAGGGAATACATTTCGCAAAATAAAACCAGCCATGAAGGAAAGCCTTTTCAGAAGTGTTCACAGCTTTTCCATGTGGTTCTTTTGAAACATCAAAATTGTTTTGGTCATTCACGGTGAGAAAGTGTGGGCAGTGTCACCCACCTGCACTGGCTGCTATGATCCTGTCTTTTCAAGCGGGGTGAAGAATGTGGCCCTGCTGGAGCATGTGAAGTCGCTGGCGCGTGACCAGAAGTGCATATTTGTGGCATTCAGGGTGCTTGATGTGAGAAGTGTTGGCAGCAAAGAGAAATCAGCCTGGCCCCAAAACCACAAAAAAGAACAGATTTCAGACAGACCGTTTTACAGTTTCCTACTTGTTATTTTGCCAACTTCCAGCCACTTCTTTCTCTTGCCCTGAGCAAACAAGACTACCGATCCTTAATCCTTCGTAAAATGTTCGGGATATATAGGCCATGGGTTTCTCTTGGTAGTCTTTAATCTGCTGTGGATCAATTTACCTTCCCACACCCCTCCGCTCAATTTACATTTAAATAAAGCTTTCAATTAACTGCATTCTAAAAAATAAACTCTTTGGAGTGGGGTGCGAGGGCTATTATAAAGTGGGTTACCGTTCCCACATCCTATGAGGGCCTTCGGGCAGCTTTTACAGGCAAGCAGCCTGCAAAATATTTTTCATCCCAACCATGGCCAGTTCCGATATTTTCTTAAAACCACTCATACATAGCATGTTGACTTAAATATTTTTTATATGGTTTTCATTCAGAAAACCTGCATCTCGTTTGCTAGAAGACAAAAGGAACCTGTTCAGAGTGGTTTTTTGCTTTTGTCACCTTTGTTACTGATTTTAACATAGATGTGTTTTCACTGATAACTCATCTGTCAATAGAGCAGCCCATCCACACGCCTGGCAGGAACTCCTCCGCCTTGCACTGGAGCAAGCTTGTTTATTCAAGATCAAGGAGCCAGGTTTGGAGAAGGAGATGTCGCATTCCTCCTAGGATGAGGAATGCATTTCAAAGCTCCGCAGACCCACAGGAAGAGCCAGAGTCACAAAATTACACACTTCTGAGGTTTCGCTTCCAGAATCTTTCTCTTGGGTTTTGCTAAGAATTTACTTCCTTTATTATTTTTAACATAAAATCTTCTGACAGTCAACAGTAACACATTGTACGCTTGAAATTTTTGTGGAGAGTGGATCTCACGTTAAGTGTTATTTCCACCATAACATAGTCTTTTAAATTTATTTCATTATTTGTTATTTTATTAAATACCAAATATATTAATATTTAGAGTATCCTATGACACAATATTGAAATGAAAAATCTTATTGTAATAATGTTACACCTAGGAGGGAATCTTCATGAGATAAATTCGCAGGAGTGGAACTACTGGGAAAAAATGTACATAGATACTGCTATCCTGTCGCCTGGGGGATTCTACTGATTCACACTAACAATGAATAAAAGGGCCTGTTTTCTGATGGTTTTACCAAAAGAATGTGTTACCAAACTCTTTGTTTCTTGCCAATCTGATAGGTTAGAGTGCTGTTTCAGTGTGGTTTACCTGGCTTTTGTATTTTATGAGCGAAAGTATCATTTGTATGCTACAAAGCCATTCGGGTTTTGTTTTTATGTAAACTGTCACTCCTAATACTTTGCCAGTTCCTTTCCTGGGCTGTTTTTTAGAAGTTACTTTGCTTTTTATATTAGTGAGCTTAGCCCTTATTTGGACGTAGTAGAAAATGTCTCTCATCCCTGTTTTTCTTTGTGTTTTGCTTTCGCTTTTTTTATGCTGAAAGTTCGATTTTTTAAAAAATAAGGGCTATTAGTTCTGTTATTGTAGCAAAATACCTAAGCTAATTGGCATAAACCGAAGAATGTTTTTTACGGTTTATAGTTTCAGAGGTTGCAGTCCATGGTTGATTGGCCCTGTTACTGGGCTTCTGTCGTGCTATGGAGTCCTAGAGCCAGATTCTTCTTTTTCTGAACAAAGAATTAGACAAGAAGTGTGCAAAAGGTAGTTTTACATTTATTAATGATATTAAAGATAGAAAAAGAAGTACACTCTGCAGAAGGCAGCACTGGCCCCCGGAAGGGTTTACAGTGGTGATGAGGTTAATAGTGACTGTGTTTTGTATCCTCCATTCTCACATCAGATCTGGGATGTCTTGTCAAAAATCTGCTTGCTTTTGTGCCGGAAGAATTGAAGATACTGTTCTCTGATTGATCCCAGGGGCGGGGCTTGGGCGTATGTGTCCTGAATCTGTGATTGACACATCATGTTCATTTGCCCAGCCAGCTCCTCCTGTCCTAGTCTCCTGCCTCAGCCCCACTACTTGTCAGCCACATTGGTGGAAACCTGTTGTCTTCATAGCAGAAACAAAAGAGGGAGCAAAAAGAAGGCTGGCACATTACAGTCCCCTTGAGGTCACACCACCAGTGACCTAAACCTCCCACTTGGCCCCACCTCTTAATGGTTACTGCCATCTCTCAATAACCCAACCAGGAGTCAAACTTTTACCACATGACTTTTTGGCAAACATTCCAGCTCCAAACTGTAGCCAAAAAAGAATGGCAGTGGATGCTCGAGTTATGACTGACCTGACAATATGAACAACCTTGGTTACGACCAGAATTTTAGTTTTAATTTAAGAGCGAAGTCT
The DNA here is from genome assembly GCA_004027295.1 of Dolichotis patagonum. Classification (NCBI taxonomy): domain Eukaryota; kingdom Metazoa; phylum Chordata; class Mammalia; order Rodentia; family Caviidae; genus Dolichotis; species Dolichotis patagonum. The sequence goes on along the minus strand of PVJX010035108.1, from coordinate 6,674 downwards.
TGAGTTAATGTTGCAGGAAAATTCCCAAGCCAACTCAAATTAAACTGAACCACAAGGAAGACTCTGCACCACAAAGATAAGAAGGCAACGTTTAATCTTTACACCAGTGAACTGTTGGATCTTCACACCAGTGGACTGTTGGGGATAATTTCTCAAAGGCAACAGCACTGAATAGGAAGAGTTTAGTTTATATAGAATTTGGAAGTGGGAGGTACAAAGGAAGTGACTAAATGTTACATAATTGGTTACATACATTGAGTCATATGTTGACAGGCAGGCTAGTCTTGAAACAAAGGAATTGTGTGGCATAATATACACATTCTGGGAACAAGGGGAGAGGGCCCTTACAGAGTGGGCTCAGTTAAAGATGTGACCATAACATAGAGACGTTCTGGGGAGGGGCCCTTGAATTAGCCCAGGGTGCCTTAATGTGTAGACGATTACTCTGACTCAGTGCTCTTCAGAGGTGTGCAGCTGGGATGTAATCATCATCAAGGTCAACTGAATTCAGCAGAAACAGCTAATTGATCATGAAATATCTGTAAGTTTGCTATCTTATAGATGTGCTCCCAACATTGTGCCCTAACTACTGGCCACTTGTGCTTCCAGATAAGATGGTCTCAGATACAGATTTAACCCTTAAAGTGTTCAGGAAGAAACATTACAAGACCCTTTCCTGTACGAGGTTGACTAAGAAATCCCAGGCCAGTGTCTCCCAAGGACACTGAGATCTGCCTGTGCACAGAAGGGAGACTTTGTAGAGGACCCTGAACCTTCAACCGACAACTTGAATTGCAACAGTTCTTGGGAACAAACCGAGTTTGTTAAATCAGGGGTTGACTGAATAAAATATTTTATTTAATATCTTTTGATTTTGTGTCACATTTAGAAAGTTTCCCCACTCCACAGTTATAAAAGGATTTGTGTTAACTGAAGTACATACAATTGGCATCCTTACTATTCAACCCAATGGTTTTAAGTTAAATAAATTTTGATCTCCCCTAGTAGGTCTGGAAGGAGTTTCATAAATAATATGTTTCACAACAAGTGGTGTGGAAATAAAGTGACATCTTGTTAAGTGAGTAGCTAGTTATATAAGCATTTGATCTTATTTTTCTAGGAAATAGCTGCACATGTAAGTAATATTTCACTAATTTGGGATTGATGAGTATGGTCATGGTTCAAAAAATTAAGTTAAATGAGATCATGAGGGTGGGTTCAAGTCCAGTCTGCCTGATGTCATCACAGGTGAGATCAGGATATAACACACACAAAGGGACAACTGTGTGAGGACACAGAAAAGATAGTCATCTGCAGCCAATTTCTATTGGTTGTTTGAGACCTATTCATTGTAGTAGTAGCAAGAAATCTAAGTCATTTCTCTGGGCTGATCAAGAACCCTGGGGACCAGGGAGTTAGCTCAGCAGCACAAGCACCTGTCTGGCAAGTGTGAGGTCCTGAGTTTAATCCTCGTACAAACAAACAACAACAAAAGAACTCTAGCTCCTCGGGATCCAAGTTCAGCAGTCCTGCTGTGTGTGACCATGTAATACGGTCAGTGAAACAGTAGTTAGGATTTTATTAGGCAGTAAGGACAGTGGCCCCTAAATGGAGCCAGAAAACCCAACGTGGAGTCTGTTGAGCTATGACCCTTTAGGGATCTTATGAAAATACTCAGTGTCATTTAGCTGTCTGGGACTTCCCTAGAGCATGATCAGGTGGGCCACTGGCACAAGGATGCCTAAGTCCTACATGGGCACTGAGCGAACACTGTAGGGATTGGTCCCTAAAAGTATGTATTCTTCTATAGGGTAGAAATTATATTGCTTACACAACTGACTAAGCTCCCTTCTAACCGCCTTAAAAACTCCTAGACAGAGAGCTCTCATGGATATCCTACTCAGAACCTCCTGCTAGCTAGAGGGAGCCTCATTTCCTTGCCTATGAGTTTTAAATACATTTGCTTGTACCCTGTTATGATATACATCTACATATCCCTCCCAAAGCCTCATGTACTGATGGGTGGGGCTTTGGGTGTGTGAATTACAGAAGTGTGGCACCTGGATTAGTCAGTTGTATAGTTCTGGGTGTGGATAATGGCAAAGTCCACCCTGGGTGTGGTGGTGCCAACCAATGGATTTGTGGTTTGAGTGGACTAAAAAGGGAAAGGGAGGGTTGTGTCTGGCTGCTTTTTGCCTACTCTACTATGGACTCTTTCTCTTATGTGGTGCCCCTCTACCATGCTACCCTGCCTTGGAGCCAGCTGACTATGGGTTAAAACTTTTACAGACTGTGAACCAAAATAAACTTTTCCTCCTTTAACTTGTAGGTGTTGGGTATTTTGTCTTAGCAGTGAGAAAGAAACTAAGGTATAATCTATCTCCTACATCCAGGATTTCACTCTTTATCCCTATTAGACACAACCCCTGCATTCTGGTAATAACCACAAAATCATTTCCAGTTTCCTTATCTGCAAAATAGTACATCTCTTCTAAGGCTATTGTGAGTATTCCTGAAACAACACACATAAGAGCCTATTACCATGCTTAAAACACAGCAGTCTTGGTAAATTGTTGCTTCCATAATATAGAACATGTGATATAATACTATAATATCTTGAGCTGGATGTGGTGGTGCATGTCTGTAATCCCAGCACTCCTGGAAGGCTGGGACAGGAGGATTACAATTCAAGCCCAGCCTGGGCAATTTAGTGAGACCTTGTCTCAAAATAAAAAATGAAAACAGGCCTGGGGAAGTAGCTTAGTGGTAAGGCACTGGGTTCAATCCCTGGTACAATAACAACAATAACAATAATAATATATTCTCCTTGAGTTACACCTTCCCAAAATTCACATGCAGAGGCCCTAAGCCTTAGTACCTTGGAATGTGGCTATATTAAAGATAGAATCTACAAAGAGGCAATGAAGTTAGATGACATCATTAGGTGGGCCCAAATCCAGTCTGACTGGTGTTGTTAGAAATAGAGATCAGGACACAGCACACACAGAGGGACGAACTGAAGACACAGGGAGAAGAAAGGTAGCCATCTACAAACCAAAGAGAGAGGTCTCCAAGGGAACCAGCCCTGCCAGCACTGTTTTCTAGACAATGCACATTGTCTTCGAAGAGCTCATGGAGCTGACGGACAGTAAGCCAGTTTTCTGAGTTCCTACTCTTTTCCCTGACACTAGGATTGCTTTTGTCATGTCATGCTCTAATGTGTTGTTACTCACACGTTTGTGGTGATGATGGTGTCAACAGACCAGATGTGTTGTCAGCCTCTGAAACGACAACACACACAATTATGTGATGCACATAAGACTTGATGATGAGGCTAAATGATTATGGTGCTGGTTTATGTATTTACTGTGTGTTTTGGTTTCTGTCTAGATGCTCCTCCAAAGTCTCATGTGATCATAGGTGAGGCTTTGGGAGGCAACTGAATTACAGGGTGCTACAGCCAACTTGCTGTTAGGAGGAGGGGCCTGGTTGCGGAGATAGGTCGCTGGGGTGTGGCCTCCCCAGCTCCTCCCCTTCTTTTCTGCTGCCGAGCTGCCATGGCATCAGCAGCTTGCTTCAGTAGGCCCTCCCTCCATGCCACTGACTGCGCAGACTCAAACTTCTAAAACGTGAGCCGAAGTGTACCCCACCTCCTTTAATTGTGGGTGTCCCAGCATTGAGGAAGTGACTACAAGGCTACCCTTTCATTGTTATTTTACAGTGTGCACCTTGCATTTATTTAAAAAAAAAGCACTGTGACACATGGAGTCACACAGTGCCACCAGCTGCCCCATCCTTATTCACCGCATCTGGTGGCTTCCTGAAGAGACCCCATGCAGCAGCTGGCCTGTGTCATGGAGGTTCGTACCTTGGGGAAGGTGGCACCAGGAGGGAATCACCTAAGTGACACCTTCCTCAGAACCTTTCCCCACTTCTAGGTGATAGGTGGTCGCATCTAGCAGCAAACTGCTGGGCCGTGTAGGAATTCTGTGCTCACTTATTTTTTAAATATTTAAATGTGCATTAACTTTCTCTTATTCACCCCCTCCTCCTCCTGTTCTAGTGAGGTGTATTGATAAAGGAAAGCTGTATATATTTATGGTGCACAAAGTGATGTACAGATGATTATCACAAGTTAACTAATAATGTGTCCTTCAGCTTTTGCATTTGCTCTCATTGGAGAAGCAACAGGTACTCAAGGGGCCACAAGAAAAGAAGTCTCTCCCCACTTTGGTCCCCAGCTTTCCTTCTTAGAATTATCCATGGGATCCCAGAGTTAGCAACTTCCTTCTATGATTATTTTTTTCTTTCCTTCTCCTCCCTCCCTCTTTCCCTTCTCCTTTCCTTCCTTCCTTTCTTCCTTTCCTTCTTTTTTGGTTGTACTAGGGATTAAACCCAGGGCATTTGCAATGAGCTACATTCTCATCTCTTCTTAACTTTTTGTTTTAAAAAGAATTTATATCATATACAGGTGCACATTCACTGTGATGAATGTGATCATTACATATAGCTAACGTGTATCGATAAAATCTGATTTATTTTTAAATTTTGAGACAGAGTCTCACTAAGTCCCTGAATTGCTCAGGCTGGACTTGAACTTGTGGTCCTCCTGCCTCAGCCTCCCAGCGTTCTGGTATGACAGGTGTGACCCACCATGCTTGGCCTCCCACGCATTTTCTACATGTATAAGATTACATGTCATGCTCCCTTTTTTTATATAATTTTTTTTGTTCTTTTTTGAGGAAAGGTCTCACTATGCAGTCCAGGCTCACCTTGATTGAACTCACTTCATAGCCCAGGCTGGCCTCAAACTTGTTGCAATCCTCCTGCCTCAGCCTCCTGAGTGCTGGGATTGTAGGTGTGAGCCATCTGGCTTCTTTTATAAAAACTGCAGCAAGGACTTCTCCATTGTGTGCTTTCTTTTTGGGTATAATCTCAGGCTCAGACAGAAGGAGTGGACACAGGATAGCAGAGGTGCCATGAGCCCTCACCCTATCCCTTTTTCTAGGCTGAGCTTGCCCTCCATTCCACCCTCTAGCTTAAGAACAGCAGGTCAGGAATGTGTAATTAAGCTGTGCAACACCACAATCCAAGAAGACTGTATTCATTTATAGGCACTCAACACACTGTGTTTGTCTGACATAGTGCTTTGTAGTTGCAGAGCTACCAAGCAAATTAGAGAGTCATTAGTGGTTAGCAGTTCTACCCGTGCCCATGAGTCTCTGAGGTCACCAAGGTACCTGGTTCTTCTAACTACTCTGAGGCAGAGGACTGTCATTCCTGTCTGCCTCTCTGAGTCTCCTGGCATCTCCTTCTCCAAGTGATCAGCAGAGTCTGTAGGATGAGTGAGTACAATGATCTTCACTTGGAAAACAAAGTCCCTCTTGAGTACACGTGTAGATTTAAGGTCTCAAAGTCCGTAAAGTAAGGTCCAGATAGTCTACTGTTGACTAGTGGAAGCAGAACAGCTTAGGTTTATGTCTAGATGTCCCCGAAAAGCCTCATGCATTCATAGGTGGGGTTTTGGGGAGGTGATTAAATCATGTGGGCATGATATGCTTCATTTGATTAGTCCACTGATGGGTTTGATAGTTACATGTGACATTGGGAAGTGGAGCCTGCTTGGGTTACTGGGGGTGTGGCCTAGTCAGGTCTAGCTCCCTCCTCCTCCCTTGATCCCTGTCTGCTTCCTGCTGCCATGCCATGAGCTGTTTTCCTTTGCCAGGCCCCTCTGCCATGCTGCCCTGCCTTGGAGGCAGCTGGCTGTGGACTGACACCTTTATGAGCTGTGAACCATAGTAAACCTTTCCTCATGAAATCCTATTGGAGGTTGAAATGTCGCTTCCAGACACTTTGTCCAGCTCTGATGATGGAATGTTTCCGTCTCCCTTTGTATGATGACATCTTGCAACCCTTTCTTGGCCCTCTCCAGCACAGAGCCAGGAATGATGGATTTAGGGTGAGGGATTATGGAATCCTCTTGGAATCTGCTAGTTGGAAGGTCCCCAGTGTACTCCGTTTTTCACTTACCCATCTGTACCCTCATATTCAGCAAAGACTGTCCCTATTAAGGGCCACTGTCTGTAGCCAGCTCGGTCCTTCCCATTATTTCCCTAGCAGAGCCCTGATTTTGTTCCAGCCTCTGCCTCCCCCATGCAGCTAAGAGCCTGGGGAGAAGCTGACCTGGGCTGGACAATTCAGGGCTTACTTGCCTCCTTTTGCCAGATATGGTTTAGATACAGATGTGCGACCAGGTTCTGGCTACAGAGCCTTGAAACAGGCTTTGCTTTGACTTTGAAGAAAGCCCTTCCTTCTTCCATAGAGAGAAGGTCAACTTATAACTGGCAGTCACTTTATCACTAAGAAGAGAACCAGCGTCATGAAGCAGGTGTCAGCAAGGGTCATGGAGCAAGATTTTCCCAAACCTGGACCTGGGCTGATGTCCTGGAGGGTGACTCAAAGTCAGCTCTTCCTCTTGATGTCTCCTTGTGTGTCTTAGCACATTTCCTCTGTGGAAAGATCTTGGAGTTAGGCATTCTGTCACTGTGCAGGTCCATTTGCCCTCATTTCCCTCTTCAACTCTGTGTTGGAGCCCATGTCTACTTGAATGACACTATGAGAGCTTTGACCCGCTCTGGGCCCAGGAAGAGGAGAATGGTTTGTGTCAGGGAGAA
>PVJX010035107.1:0-18462 GCA_004027295.1 Dolichotis patagonum | reverse complement strand
TAGATTCAACAGGACCCATGTAGCTAGCTGAGGTGCACCCCTGAACTATGACACCAAGGCTGTGACCTGGGAGGAAACATTTCTCAAACCTCACAATGGCTATAATTTTCTTTGTACCTGATGTTATACAAAATATGTACATTGTATTTAAGAACATCATATCAAATTGAACTATTAACCGTCTCTTGTTCAAATCTAAGTGTTGAGATAATGGAGGTAACGTTTTAAATAAAAGAAATTTAATTGCTCTTTGGTTTTTTGATTTCATGTGCCTGATGTTTTGTTGAAAGTGTTGTTGCCAATTAGTCTTTCAAAAAAAAGTTTTCCAAACCAGATCTGTTTTGAGGTAAAAAATCTGAGAATAAAATTCCTTGGAAGCCAGTTTTGTATTTTGTCAAGCACGGTACATCTAATTTGATGATAATCAAGTAAACAGCATAAACCATTAAACTGAACATATTCAAATATCATGTCTTAAACCTAGACTTTTTTCTCATAGTTAAAAGCACTAACAAGCCTAGGGAAGAGTTATCTAAAACAATCAAATAAAAAATCAGTGATGTCTCAATTATCATTCATGCACTCATAATTTATTCATTAATTCAAGTTTGTGTTTGTACAGTAGGCAAAAAAGAGATTGAATCATCAGAGTTCTTATGGTTCTGGGCTGTAATATCTATAAGGTCATCTGTCTGACAGGAGTCACTGTTGATTCTATTTTACCTCTTTGGAGTTGTAGTGAGAAGCCAATGCAGAGGACTACAGAGTAGTCTGCTACTCATTCCATTCTCTACCTATTCTCTTTCTCAATATTTATGGCAAACACTACTATAGACGTTTTTTGATTGATGCTGAGTATGCTTTTCCCTTAAGGGAAGGGTAGATTTCTATTGCTGAGGAACACAAGGGTTTGATGGTTGATATACTGTGTTAACTTGATACATTTAGAAGCTTAAATGATTCAGCAGGGGGCCTAGATCCTCATTTTGTAAACATTCCAAGCCTGTGCAAGAGGAGTGATGGAGATAGTGTGAGTGCTACACACACCTTAGGATGGGCAGCATGCATAAAATATAAGGCAGGAAAAGAGGCTTTTTCTCCAGGCTCATTTTTTTGCTCTTGTTTTTGCTATCTTCCACCATGAACTATTGCCCCTCTGCCAGAACACCCTGCCTTGGAACCAGCAGATTACTGTTAGTCACAAAAATTGTGAGCTAAACAAACATTTCCTTCCTTAATTTGGGGCATTGCGTTTTTTTTTTTTGTCTCAGCAAGGAGAGAAAAGTAATCAAGACAAAAAGCTAACTTGAAACATGACTGAGAGTGAGTTATTGTGACAGCTCCTCTTTAGAATTGAAAAATATTGCTACAGCTATATCTGTTCTCTTATCTTTGAGTCACTCTAACCACACTTTTGTGGCTATGAGTGAGTGTGCATGTGCGCGTGCATGTGTGCAGATGCATGTGTGTATTTTGTATAAAATACATGGAGGAGGAAAAATAATTTTGAAGAATAAGCTTCAGGTTTGAGTCATTTTAGAGAGTTGCTGTCAGCTTCAAACAAAGGTCAGTCTGAATGTACAAAGGGCTATATAGGCTGGCCATCTGAAAACCTAGTGATATAGGTCAATTCAGAGGTGATGACATTGTGAGTTTCAGTCTTTGCTTTAGGCTGTACATAGATACTGTCTCTTTCACAAAAGGCTCTATGCCTTTCAAAACAGAGCAGTAACATTTTCTCTGCTTTCAGGGACTTGCTGCCCTGTGGTTTTTACTCATTTGTTTTACTATTACTGATTTTATATTCCAGCTTCTGTAATTGATTTATTGCCATAACCTACAAAAACCTTAGAAAAGAAAGTAGTTAGGTCCTTGAAGAAATTCTAAAGACAATCAAATGGAGCATCCAAGAATATCAGGAGATGTAATTAGTGAATAGCTCTTAAGATACCACAATGTGTCCTAGGCAACTAAGTGTGCATGCATTGGTGGTAATACACATTATCCACTTATGATTTATTTCTAGAGTGCATGTAGAGGTAAGGAAATGAGGAGAGATCATTTGAACAGAACTGAAAAGATTTAAGTGTTGATTTTTCGCTGTACTAAATTATCTCTGCTATCTGGAGCAAAGTTTTGGGTTTAAACAACTGGAATTAGTAGAATAACTATTAACAAAGCAAGAAGATTCATGGTAGTGCATGAGGATTTGAGGTGAGAATATTCTAGTGTATGTCAAAATGTAACATCCAAATGGAGATATTAAAGTGGGCAGTTGATCATGTGAGTCTGGAATATAGGAGAGAGATCTGAGCTGGAAGCAGAAATTTGAGAGTTATGAAATAGATGTGGTATTTAAAGCCATGGGACTAAAAGAGAGCACTGAGAAGATGTGTGTAAAGACAGAAGACTAAATACTGAGTACTTGAGACTAAGAGGTCAATGAGATGAAGAAGAACTAACAGAAAATCCAAAGAAATGTCTGCATGCTAAATGTAGTCCTTGGAGCAGACCAGGATTTAGCAATTTTTGTCCGAGTTCAGAACTAGAAAGGACAACAGAGAACACTTACTCCGATCAACAATAACTAAAGTAAAAAAAACAGGAGCCTTGGGCAATACTTCCAATTTTATGCTTAAGTAGGTGAACTTCACAGGTCATTTGACTTCGTAGTATCTCTGTTTTCTACCTACACAGTAGAATAATTAAACCAAATGATTTAAAAGTTTAATTTGTCATATTTCCATATTCTCATTTTACAGAGGAAGAAACTGAACCCCGGAGAGACAGTAAGTGACTTACACAAACATCATGGCATTAAGAAGAGAAAATCGTCCAGTGGGTCCTCTATACTATTGCGTTAAATCCCATATGTATGCTAGAATCCCTATGGAGTATTTAATAATGTTGATTATTAGGTTCCAAATTTAAACTGCCTCATTTTGTGGGGCTGGGCTGGATTTGGCATGCCTATTTTTGACATTCGCCGGGTAATTCTAATGTATAGTGAATGTTGCAAACCTCCTGCTTTACATTAAAAGGGTATGGCAGTGTCTTGCTAGTTGTACATGTTTTTGCATCTTAACTTGCACTTCCAACACAAAAATGACTGCGTTTAAAATTTTTTTTGAAGATGAAGATTGTTACAGCAGGTTAGCTTTCCAGACCTTGTGAAACCAAAGTAGCAAGTGTCAGGTTTCTTTAAAGCTTGGTAAAATAACATGACCATAGCTTCTTTGAGTTCCACCCTAGAATTGAAGTATTATGGAAAACCATGAAGATATGGCCATGTGTGACTAAGGTGAGAGGAGTAGAGGTTGTTTCTCTTTATGTATACCTTTTAGGAAAGACATACAAGGATTATTCCAAAAAAAATCACAAAGTAAATGAGCAGTGTGTCAGATATGATATGCAAATATTGTTATTTTTACCATACTTATTTGTTAGGTATAGTCATGTGATCTATTGTAGCAGCCTTATCAGTTTACATAAGTTTCTCACCAAAGCCTTATCACTCAGCACACCAACAAGATTTAAGATTTCTTGATTAAAGCTATACTCTCTATACACTACAAAATTTGACTCAGTGTTTGTGTGTGTGTGTGTGTGTTTAAACTTGGATTCTAGTATTCACTTTCTTTGGGAAGCATCTGTCTAGGAAAATATCCAGTTTGAACTAAGACAAGATATAGACAGTCTGTGGAGACATGTTATTTACATGTTTTACACACATACCTATCACTCTGATTGTGTCACAGAATGATTTTGTTATGCATAATGCACCAGTAAGTAACCTGGTAAGTTTTCTTTGAGCTTTTGTCTCTTCCATATTTGGTTTTAGTGTAAAGTGCTCTTTAAAACATTGAATCAGTTTTTCAGTTTAGGTACAAAACTATATTGTGTATGACTTGGTTTGTTCATAAAATTGTCATATTTGATATATTTAAAGAAGTGAAGGCCTGGGGGAGAAAAACAGAAAAATTCAAGGGAGAAACCAAGCAACTCCTCAGAAACATTTTTTCCTCTGGGTCTTCATAGCTCTATTCCACTCAGACATGCAGCACATAATAATGAACACAGGTTTGGAACATACTCACAGATAGCTCTAGGGCAACTAGGGCTCAAGATAATTGTAATTTTTAAAAATAGGTTTCACCGTTGTTTGGAACCATCTACAATTCAATTTACTTTATCGCACAAGCCATGAATAATTCTGTGAAAGAAAATGGACGGGCTAGTGCTGCCAGGCTGGTTCAGCATTCCAGAAACATGCACTTCTATGGATTCAACCAGTTGATAAGGACAGATTCAGATGGAAATGGAATTTCAGAATATGTAATCCTGGACACCAACGGGAAAGAATGGGAACTCCATAGCACCTATACTGTGGACATGGAAATGGAGCTGCTACGGTTTCGAGGGACCCCTATTCACTTCCCTGGTGGCAGGCCCCCTAGAGCAGATGCAAAATGCTGGTTTGCAGAAGGGAAGATCTGCCAAGGAGGAGGTAAGGAATGGAAAATCACTAGTAGTTATTTAACTTAGCTGGGGTTAACAGGAAAGCACTTTAGGAAAAGGCATATTTTAATATTAAAGTAGTCATAAAATCGATCATTTCCATTCAGGTTACAAAAACATCTCGGCATTTTATCTACTTAATTTAAAATAATAACAATGAGAGATACTTTTCGGTTTTAAATAATCATCCACAATTTAAAAACCTCCCTACTGCTCATTTTTCCCCCTTTTCCCTAAGGAAGTTACCCTAATGAGAGGAATGAATTTGCCTTCTTGTTGATCTTTTGTAATCTGTGACCTGTGATTGATTTTCCTGTAGAAAAGTCTCCTATCTGTCCCTTGATCCATCCAAATCTTGCCAATCAGGTCCTATCATAGAAATACCATATCTACACTGTCTCTTTTTTGAACGCCCATTGTTCTAAATGTCTGTACCTTGCAGCTTAGTACAAAATTGATTTTCAGTTGTTTCTTCTGTTTGTTGTATAACTTCACTTTCCAAATATACTGTTACTTGAGGGCAGGGACCATAGAAAATAATTCTTATGCCCTCCCCCAAATACCCACACAGTAGGCATCCAGTAAATACTTGCAGTTTAAGTGACTAGTAGAGTTCCTCTGTGGAAGAGGGAAACTTCATCAAACCTCTGAAAGCCTGAGGGGACCTTTGTAAGGACTCACATATTTTTATGCAAGTGTATACTGCATCCTTCCCAAAGTAAATGCCTCTATTTGAAATTGGCTTTGATTTCTGTTTTGCTTTCGTATGACATATCCAAGTTCCTCCTTACACACATCATTATATATTTTCCTCTGAAACCTTACTTATCTATTAAAATGTTTAGTTTTACAGAGACTAAGTTACATGCTGATGAAAACCCTAATTATCAAAACCAGATTTACCCTCCCCTTGAGGAACAAGTACTATCTTTTTCTTCTATAACCCATGAGGTCTGTGGGCTCGGGTGAATTAACAGTGTCTTTTATTTTATGAACGCAACATAATAACTCGCACTTCACAGGTGAGATAGCATATTTGTTCTAAAGAACTCTATTGTTGTCCAGCTTAAATTAAAGTACTCAAAGTTTTCCATTTGTGGACCTTTTCTGCCAAAGAAACACCCCAGTCAGCCTTAATTCATGTGATTTGTTATTGTCAGAGTGGTGAGTGGTTTTGCTTCAGAACAGTGAAATTGCTTTCTGTGTCCATAAAGTCAACAAGACAGACTGTGCTGTAGAAAAATGGAATTAGGCTAGGTAGATGTGACTTGATTTTAGAGTCACCAGAAATCATGAAGAGTTACTCTGCGGTGCTCTTTATTTACTGCCTTTCTCTGATAATGCTGTTCTTTCTCTTCCTCTTATTCTTTGCAGGCATCGACCCTGCCTTTGCCATGATGGTCTGCCTTGCTTTGCTTATGGCCCTGCTATTTATTAATGGATTTGCTTACTTTATAAGGTACATTTTTTGTTGTTTTTGTATATAAAAAATACAAGCCCATAATAGCCTTGTTAATATTGATTTCCAGGAAGTCATGTTTTGGTACAATTGCCTTATTACAGGATCACTGATTTTCTTTATTCTGTAGTGGTTTACCATCCAAACTAGCAGTGTTTTTATGATGGCAAGAATAACTTCCTCGGCTGTGTTGTCAGTATTGGTGCCCATGAGTAGATTTGGCTCTAAACACAGTGGTGAAATAAGCAAACAAGTACTTCAGGATCTATCTACTCCTTATTTGTACTCCTTTTGCCTTTCAGTATTTTCTATATACATTTCCTTCTCCAAATGGGGAATGGAGGTGAGATATTTTAGTAAGTTCTAAAAATTAAACAGATTTTGACTAAATCTGAGCTCTGGGAATAGTGTTACTAACTCACAGGAGTTTAGTGAGGATTAAATAAATTAAAGTAAGCAAAATATTTAGAACAGTATCTGACTTATATTAGGTGTTGAATAAATAGTAGATATCAAACTCTTTCCAGGAATAGAGGACTGTCTTGCAAATTGTTGGGAGCTCAGGATCCTCACTTTAAGCCTGTGCTTTTTGTCTAAGATATCATGATCCAGATTTCTATTGTCTTCTTTAGACAAAACTATCCTATCTAATTGTCAGCATCATAATTGTTATCAAGTCTTCATTTCTTTCCCTCAGGTTCCCTAATAGGTGAGCAACTAATCTGATAAACTATTTTAGGGCCAAGTGGCAGAAAAAGTTTTAACACAACACTGCTGTCTTACAATCTTTGCATCTTAGAATAGTACATTCTCTGTACTTTGACTGTTTGAGAAAAGTGAAAAATGAAATAAATCACAATTCTCCCACTTTACCATGCAAACCATACATGTTACCTCTTTTTATGGGTAGTCCTGAAAACAGTATGGTAAGGACTAGCAGGGAATAGAATAGAGCTATTTTGGTGAGTTCCATGAAAAATGTCTAGAGTATATTTGATAGTCACGTACCTTGAATAAGTTACTTAATCTCTCTTGGCTAGAATTTTCATAATTGTAGAGTGAAAGAATTGAATTAATGTTTAAGAGTGCTTATAGCTGTGATATTTTAATGAAGCTGTGAGTTCCTAGATTGAAACCATAACAAATATTACTCTTAGTGTTTAATGTGTTGGTATCACTGTGAAAACCTAATATCATTGAGTAGCCCCAGCAGAAAATTGGTAAAGACACAAAGATTAGTAAGCAGCTGATGAGTTGCTAAACCACATATGATAAAGACATTAGTTTAAAGGAAGTTTTCCTTCTAATTTCTGAGACTATGACATGTCTCTGCTAAGAACATAAATTTCATATCTTCAGCTTCTGATAAAGAATAAAGCATTTAATGAACATCCTTAGATACTTTGCAAAGATATATGGCACCAATATAAAGCACTTCACCCATATAGAGAAATTTGAGGTTTAATAAACAGTCAACATAGTGCTAAAACATTCCATGGCAAAGTGGACAATGGAATCATACTCAGTTGCTAAAATTACCTGTCAGTCTCTCAAATGATAGTTCTACTAGTCTTTCCTACTGAATGGACTGGTTCTTAATACTTTGAGTAAGCTCACCTGCAGTTCTTGAGAAGAGAGGGCGGAGGTAGAAAAAACCCATAGGGTGGTGGGTTTGTTTGGAGCTTGTGGGCTGAAGGGCAAAGAAGACTGGAGAGGAAAATGATTGGAGAGGGACATGATTAGAGAGGAAAATGATTGGAGAGGAAAATGAGTTTGAGACAATTGGTACTTCAAACGGTCATGAAAAACTCAGAAATGGGAGAGAGGTACATCATTTTCCAGAGTCACTTGCTTTTTGGTTCTTCAGCTAACAAAGCACAAAAGATGCCCCTCTTTGCCACTTTCCTCCCTCTCTCTGCCCACCACGGCTGCAATCAAAAGAGCTGAGCGGCTGATTAGATTCTGTAATAGATGGTGATTACTTGCAGGAGAGTGATTCTTTGTTCCTTCTTTTTCTCTGTGTTTTGATTGTTTAAAAAAATTTTTTAGAAAGAAAGACGTGCAAAGAACCCAACCACCCCAAAACAAAGAATTCTTTGAACTCCCCTTTTCTCCCTACTCCTCTGAACTAGATTGCATTGCCTTTGTATAAAGCTCTCCGGTGCTTTGTAATACTAATGATGATAATGATAATAATGAGCCCTTATACTTTCATAGTGCTTCATGCTTTTCAGAGCACTTTTACATACATTATCTCATTTGATTTTCAAAACAACTCTATGAAGCGGGTAATGCAAGGACTATTATCTTGCTAGAAAGGAGACACTGAGGCATGAAGAGGTTAAATCATTTATCTAAGGTCACCTCCACCTGGCTAATTACTGGCAGATTTGCACTATCCCCCATGTCTGGATTGAGGCTCCAATTCACTTTCTACTAGAATATGTTTTGCAGCATGCTTATTTTTGCAGGTGTAAATGCTTTAAAATGATTCACTGCACATATGAAACAAATAAGTTAGGTAGTAATGTTTTACTTGCCAAAAGATTCATGTGCTCTATGTGAGAATTCACTGCAGGGTTCTTTCAATTTTCGCTGTAGGGCAGCATCTCCCACTGTGATAAGGGACACATTTGTTGGCAGACAATTAGAAACACACTAATTGTTTGTTTACAAACCAGTGAAATCACTGACAAAAATTGGCTGTGTTGCTAATACTTAAAGCAATATCGACATTGTAGTCTTCTCCTTGGAGCAGCTTGACTAAGCATTTTGAGTTAATGTATTTTTTCCTCCATTCAGACTCATGACTTTAACACATTCCAAACAATGATTACTATGGGGTTATGGAAAAAACAAAGCCAAAATCTAGATGTCAGAATTTCCAAGAAAAAAACAAAAACAAAAACATAAAATGGAACAAGCCTCCCCAAAAGAAATCACGCAGACTAATTTGAGGCTTCCTTCAGAGCCTCAGGTTTCCTGGTCAAACTTACCTGACCATGTGAATAAGAATCATAAACTCTTCTGTGTCAGTAATTGATTTCTAGAAAAAAATTACATTCTCTGTGAAATAATGGGCATCTTTGCAGAAAATCTTATTTTAACTGTGTCTATGTAATGTTCAGACAAGAGGTCAATTCATTAAAAGAAGAAGAAAAAAACCAGTCAGTCCACTTGTTTGGAATCATGTAGACAAAACAACAAGCTAATTGAATTTTTCCGCTTTTCAGCCTGTTGCTTTGGCAACGAATTGATGCAACCTTGCAAGATAAGTGGTCTTATGGGCAGAAACATGGGCCTATGGCCAGGGACCAAGGATTAAAGTTTCAATTCTGTCTAAGGCTAGGGAATCTCACAAAATTTGCTTAACTTTGTTTTGTTTACCTAAAGTGTTTTGTCTATAAAATGGAAATTTATAAATCTTCGCCCTGGTATTAGCATAAGAAATACTATACAATACGAGAAAACATACTGAGTTCTTTAAAAGTATTTAGAGGTAGGTGTTGTTTTGAGTGTGCTCTTGATATGGTATCACCGTTTTATTAGTCTGAGAGCCTATCTCCATGCAGTATACTCATCTTTCTCTTTTGATGCCTCTTAAAAAGCATTTTAATTTTCTCTTTTGGTGTTTTTAACTTTCCAAGTCATGAGGACCAGAATTGTTGCCTTCCTTTGTTGTGGGTATTATGATAAATATCTATGCATGGTTTTCTTCCCAATTATCTTGTATATTCTTTACTGCTTTAGCAAATCAACCCTGCCTTTGCATAAACATCCCTTCCCCTGTGACCTGATTTCATGTTGCATGTTGTTTCAGACATCGTATAAATAAAATCCAGTTGATTAAAGGACCCAATAGAATTCTACTAACTTTGGAGGATGTAACATTTATTAATCCCCACTTTGGCAATAAGGTAAAAACAGTTCCTTCTCTTCTTACACTGTCCTGTATTGTAGCCACAAGGCACAAATGACTGTTGAGCACCTGGCATGTGTCTAGTCTCAATTTTAATGTGCTGTGTGAGTAAAATGCATAGTAAATTTAGAAGACTTAGAATCACAAAATATAAAGTGTCTCATTAGGATGTGGAAAAGATGTAAAACTATTGATTACATGTCAAAATAATATTTTAGACATACTGAGTTAAATAAAACATATTAAGGCTAATTTCCCTTGTTTCTTTTTATGTTTTCCAGTGTGATTTCTAGAATACTTAAAGTTACATTTGTTGCATGGAATATTATTCAACCACAAAGATTGCTTTTTGATTTTTCTGTCCTTCTTTTCTCTTAAAAAAAGAGAATGAAATCTTGTAGTTTACAGCACTATGGATGGAACTGGATGACAGTATGTTAAGTGAAATATATCAGGCACAGACAGACAAATGCCTCATGGTCTCTCTCATGTGTGGAATCTAAAATAGTTTACTTTGCAGAAATAGACAGTACAATAGTGGTCACTAGAGAATAGGAAGTGCAGGGGTCAGGCAAGTAGATGAGAGTTAGGTAGCTACTACCAAAATATGCTTAGGTAAAAGGAATAAGTTCTAGTATTCTACATCACACTTGGAGGACTATAATTTAAAAGAACTCACCATATATTTTATAAAAACTACAAGAGAAAATTTCAAAGGTTCCCAACAAAAAGACATGACAGAAACGATAGGTTTAAAGAGATGAAAATACTAATTACCTTGATATGATCATTACACATTGTATATAGACATAAAATCATTATATTGTACCCCAATAAATACTTACATTTATTAAATGTTAATTGATTATTACATAATTTGGTTCATGTTACATTTCACTTACAGCTTACTAAAAACACCTGTCGTGAAATAAATGCAGTACACTTTGGGCAATAGTTTAACTTTGACATTATAGAGTCCCTTTTTGTTTATTTGGATTCAATATTTGATGACTTGTTCCTCAAGGGTAGGGGTATGATTTTGTAATATTAACCTGTGAAAACTGACATAGTGCTTATAATTTAACACTTTTATAATTTAAACACTTTTACAATTTATAAGTTTTTATAACACTTTTATACTTTAAAAATTCGGTCAGCAAAACAACTAGTAAAAGAGGGTTGACTTTCAACAAGGAGATCTAGTTATGTTTGTGTTGTTATAGGTGATCTTCATTAAGGTCCTGCTACTGTGCTCTGCACCTGGATTGTTTTCTGAGAGATGGCATATAGTCTTTGCCCTCAAGGGATTACAATCTAGTTAAAGATACAAATCATGTCGCACAAGTGAGTTGATAATGCCATTTTACAGAAAGAAAATTAGAAATACAATGGGACTTCAAAAGAGAAAAACAGTGGAGGGAAGATTTTTGGAGACCCAGAACCAAAGCTGTATCTTAAACAAGGAAGGATAGAATTTAGCTAGGTCACAGGCTATAGACTGACTATGTTTGATTCTCACAGTTTAAAAAAATAGCAGTCAGAATTTTGAAATTATGAAATTAACACATAAAATTCTGAATCTCTGGATTTTCTTTGGAAGTTTGGTGGCAAGTATTGGTGTTCTATTACACAAGCATGATTACAGATAACAATATTGTGTTGCATAATCCAAAATAGCTAGAAGAGAGGATTTCGAGTATGCTTATCATAAAGAAGTGATAAGTGTTTGCAGTGCTGGATAGCCTAAGTATTGAAAATTGATCAATATACAATTTATAAGCATACCAAAACGTCACACTGTACCCAATAAAGATATACAATTATTGTAAATAAAAACAATTTTAAAAGTTGAAAACTCTGTCAACCTTATTAGGTTCATTATAGCAATTAAAAGAAATTCAATTGTAGATCTCCTTTTTGGAAAAGGAAATTTTTCTACAGTTTGGTAGTTTCCATCACAGTACATTGCCCAGACTTGGACTATTTCACCTATTTTGTTATCTTACTGTCCCTTATAGGCATCCTAAAGAAAGTATATAAACAACAGTTTAGAGAAGACAATGTGTGGAGAATTATTTGGTTAAAGGTAGCTAGCATGTCTTCTGTTAGTCTATGTGACCTCAATAATGAGACTAGTCTGCAAATTCTTGTGGTGGAAGGATATAGGGAGAGAATGAAAACATATCATACTGTTTTCATGTGGAACTTACTGTTGATATAGCACTAGCAGATTTGAGAATTAATGACCTCAGTGACTGAACTGACCATTTGTTCAAATGTGATATGGAAAAGTATATTTAATTAGTTGGCATGGTGACAATGGATTTTCACAGTACTATCTTGTGCAGGTAGAGTCAAGTGAACTATTGAGCTGTTTAGTTTAGTTCTCATTTGCAACCCTATTTTTTACTTTTAAAAATTATCGTATCTTTGTACAATTGATATCATGTTCCTAGAAGTGTACCAACAAAAGCCAAAATTATCATTGTACCTGAAAGCTACACTCCACCCTCACGCCACAAAAACCTGCTGATATTAGTCTCCATTTTAAAAACCACTAGAGGACACTAGGACTCATGGTGGTGGAATTTGTCTGTATTTATCATAGTCAATATAGCTGCTATGAAAATTTCTATCTCAAGTAGTAGAAAGTAAAAATGTTGAAGCATAAGCTCTGAAGCAATTCCAACTTATAACTCAGTACTAAGAAAAACAGTGATTTTGTGACAAGATATTTTATTCAGAATTGAGTGATAAGTAGTAGAAGTCACCATCTACATGTAGCAAAATACGATAAAATTTTGTTAAAAGGAAATAACCTTATTTAAAAAAATCTCTACTTCTTATCCATGTCAAATGACAGACATGTCAGTTATCTAGATTATTTGACTTGAAAGTCTCAAAATAATAAGTGTCACTGAATCTTTGATTTAGTTTTTCTTTGTACAGACTTTGCAGCATCTAGTAAAGTTTAGAGAATTTCCACTTATGCCTCTTCTTTTTGGTACTAAAATTCATACTGTATTTCTGTGACTAAAATATGCCTGTTCTTATCAAAAACTCATAAGTAGTAGAGTAGTGCTAAAGTCAGATGAACAGAATACCTAGTTTTAAAATTTTGACCATGATTATAGATCTTTTATTTTTCACTCTTGCACCAATTTTGACAGAATGAGAAGAAAAAAATCAATCATCACTGATTTTTACCATATTAGTGAGAAGAATAAATAGAAAGAATTGATATCTTTATAAAGAATATTTATTTTTGTTTTAATATTTTGTTCCAGGCAAAAAAGAATGGGATTACCCTAGAAGAACATAATTTTTGGCCTCAAGATGACTTTTGGCATTTGGCTTGTAACAGGGATCCTGATGGGGAAAGATGGGGGTAGCACACATTTTCCTTAATTGCTGTGTAGTCACATACTTGCAGCTGGCTGTTTCTAATCAGTAAAGGTTGTCCAAGAGTTCCATCCAAAAGTAATACATGAAAGGGTAAAGTCTTGGAGAGGACAAAATTCATTAAGTCTAGAAAAATTGGCAAGTCAGGAGAAATCAAGTTGGGAAAGGAAGTTTTTAGAAGAAAGTGAAGCTGAAGTCCAAATATATGTGGACTTTAGCAGGTTCTATCACTTTCTCCCTTGCCCTTCATGGAGAGGGCTATGCCTCATTACATAGATCTAGGTCATCCTGATGAGATATAAAAATAAAGACTGAAAGGCAAGTAGATTCTTCTCTGACCTTGCTCTGTTGGAGAGAGTTAAGGTTGACACAAGGGTAATGTGAAGAGGCAAGTTTTACAACTTCTCGGAATCTTGAGCTGTTGGAATTTTATAACAGTATGGACTGAATATAGTTTAACATTGTCTTAGAATTTTGACTGTAATAGTCTTGATATTAAAGGACTTAAGCCATGGCTAAGTCAGCTAGTGGTTTTGTCAATCAAAGATCATTAAAGGAAGTGTGGAAAGCACTTAAAATGACATTTATTGACAAGTAAGAATGATACAAAACACGATGTGATTGCAAGAGTATATGGACAGGAATTACATCACCAAAAGTCTTGTTTCAAATAGTGTTTACTTCTTAGGTCTCTGTTTCTTCATTATAAAAATAAAGGAGTTGGGAGTGGAGGTGTGGGCTGAATAACACAACACTAATTGTAATTGCTAGCTCTGAGTTGCTATAATTCTCACAAAGGCACATTTGGAAATAATGAGAACAATACTGAAGAACCTGTTGATTTATTGTATCTTCATTTGAAGTATTTCTACTGGTTCAGTTGAAGATATAGTTCAATTTTAAAGGTTATCACATATTGCAAATAACTCTTCCACTTGTCACTCAACTGTGAAGTTTGCAGTTGTATTTTATCAGACTTATGTGTGAAAATTAACCAATTAAGGAATAGAGAATTTAGCCTACTTAGCATCATGGGCAAATGATTTACTCATTTTCTATCATTTTATTGCTTTTGGGGATACCATATGCTTTTAATCTTTCCGCCACAAAAAGGATGCCATTCAGTATAACAAAAAGAACCAGTCCTAGCAGTCAGAAGGGTGGGATTTGTCCTATTTCTGTAATTTTTAAAATTTATAAATAGCACTTATAACTAAATCATTGATGTATCATATTTGTAAACCCATTCTTTTTTGTTTCAATTTCTTATCTATAAATGGAAGTTCCTAGAATTAAAAGGCTCTGAATAATAGGAAAATATTAACCAATTTAATGTAGACCCACAAATAGTTAATTTCTTATGAATAGAAAAGAGAAAATAAGCATAGTACCTATACCATAGCTCAGTGTTCTGTCTTAAATCATGAAAAATTTATTCATAACATTTTTCTTAATGCTTTTACAGAGAGGAAGTCGTGCCAGTGTAAGCTTCCAGTTCATCTCTGAGGTTCAAAACGGGAGGTCCCTGAGGCTCTCCCTTTCTTCAGGAAGTCTAACTCCAGCTACCTATGAAACTTCCAACATAGCAATTTATGAGGTAAAACATCCAATGTGTATCTAATACGTTGTCTTCTTCCATTGTAAAATGCACCAATGATTCAGAACTCAGTGTTTGGGCAGAAATATTGAGGCATGTCTTCCAGGTTTTTATGTGTGTGTCTACTTATAGACTTATTGGGCTGACATTTTTTGACAGTGATTTTCCTCAGCAACTAATTATGACCTCATTTATATTTCAACTCAATGTATTTACTATGCATGTGGGAGAAAAGTCTTTGAGACCCAAGTATTTAAACATTTCTTTCATCCCACAAGCCTATACATGAGAGAAGAAATAGAAGACTATAATAGTAGAAGAAATATCTCCATGAGCTGTTTGGGATGAGATGTCAAGAGGCATGTTTGTGCTGGGTGGGACTGAGGTACTCTTTCTCTTTAAATTCTAGTTGTGCCTACACTTGTTAATCCTATGATGTTATTGAAACATTTTTCATAAATTCATTTATTTATTTTGCTTCACCTGTACTGTCTCCTTGAGTAACAGGTTACTTTCTGCTGTATAAAATAATTTATTTTTTTATTTCAATGAAGTTTCTTTCTTTCAAAATTTAAGAGGCCATGCTTTATCCCTTGTTCTGAGGTACTAGAATTTGTTAACCAGAGTAAATATTGTAACAGTTGGAGACATGAACTGCTTTAAGCAGGGAGTAAAAGAGAAACAGCACTCTTACTGTCCTTCCTAAATGAGGCCTTCTCAGTGTGGTTTTCTTGCTTTGTTTGAAGATACTCCCCAAAGCAACCAACACTCTCAATTTCAACAGTAACTACAAAGAAAGAATGAATTTTTAGATTGTTGACAACACTGAATTTTCCAAGTGAATGTTCTCCAGTGATAAGTAACTCATGGGTACCCTGTTATGATTTGAGTATGTCCCCTCCAAAATTCGGGGGTTGAAATTTAATGGCCAATATAACAATCTTAGATTTTAAGAGATATTAAGGATCAGCTTGCCAACCTGCTAAGCGGCTGTGGCCTGGCAAGCCGCAGCTGCATCAGGGTGAGAACCAGCAGTGTGTCCTGAGATCCACGCCATGCTGGAACTTAGGGTGCTGGGAAAACAAGCCATCAGCTTGCTGCCCTGTTAAGCAGCTGTGAGCCTGCCAGCGTGGCAGGCTGACAGTCGAACATCCCATTCCCCCCCACCCCAGGTTAGCAAATGGGAGCCAAAAATGTTAGCATCTCTTGGGAGGTTGACTATATGGAGTATGGCAAATAAGAGGGATTTCTTTCTACCATCACTTTGAGGGCAAATATTTTTATCACTGTTTTGCTTTTTCCTGATTGATGGCATTGCTCTATTGAATATTCTGTTTTGATGGGTTCTATAATGTTCTGCATTCCCTTTGATTTTGATATACCTGATTGAAAGAACAACTATTGTGAAGATAATGAGGTATACTATGGTACCTATTACTGTTATCCTGGTAACCTGTTGTGACGTTCTGTACCAATTTCTTTTTTTAAATTCTATTTGGAAAGAAAAAAAAACAGAAAAAAGGGTAGCAACAATACAGCATTCCAAAGTAAAAAAAGAAAAGAGCAACAACAAAAAATAAACCACTAAGAAATCAGTAGTTGATAAATTACATACTGTCATCTTGGAAATAGTTGTTCAAGTTACAAAATTAAAGCATACAAAGTAGACATTCAAACAGTGAGACTATTAACAGTTCTGCTCAACAATCTAACAAAAGCAGGAGTATGGTCATCTATCTTCCACACTTGAACATACATGCAGTTATATCCTTAAGAGCACTATCTTTTGCTCTCTCTTTTACAGAAGCATGTATGCATTTTGGGTTTTATTACTCCTACAGTGCTTATTACTTTTTTATTTTAAAGAGAATAAAACAAAAGAGGGCAGAACCAAGCAGATCAGAACAGAAAAACACAAGCAACACAACACTTTACAACAAGACAACCAGACATTAACAGTAGCTGTCAAAATATCTTTTTCTCTGCTATAGCTGAGCATAGTTTCAGATACAATAATATCAAACATAACACAATAGTATAAAACCGTTCAAGAGAATGAAAGAATTACAGGACATTATGAACTGAATAACTATGATCAATGGCTACTATAATATCTCATTTTGAATAAAAAATTTGTTTATACTATCACACATATTAAAACCCCAATAAGACATAACATGATAGAACCGATGGTAATAGCACAGTACAGGCTTGGTAGGACTTCTAAGGAAGACGATATTATATCAGCAATGGCTGCCATAATGTTTTGTTTTCTTTAAAACAGCTGTTCATACCATCAGGCATAATAAAGTCAAACAAAACAGATTAAAACCATTCTAACTGATGAATGAAAACATTGAAAGGCTTCAAAACAATGAAATGGGGAATCATGATTACTATAAAGTCTTATATACTCTTATCAACTCTCATACTAGGAAGACTATATGGTATTTACACATGTGTGTTTGGTTTATTTCACTTATGAGTATGGTCTCAAGTCGTGTCCATTTATTTATTAATATCTCAATGTGATCATTCTTTATAGCTGAGTAGTACTCCATTGTATAAAAATACCACAACTTTTAATTCATTCCTCACTAGATGGGCACTTAGGTTGTTTCCAAGATCTGGTTATTATATTTGTGCTGTTATAAACATGGGTGCACATATATCACTGTGGTATGATGTTTTCAGTTCTTCTGGGAATATGCCTAGAAGCATAATAGCTGGGTCAAATGGGACTTCCAAACCCAGCTTTTAAAGGCATATCCAGACTGATGTCCACAGTGGTTGCACAAGTCTACACTCCCACCAACAGTGCAGAAGAGTTCCTTTTTCCCCAAAGCCTCTCCAGCACTTGTTGTTGGTAGTTTTTTCTATCCTGGCCATTCTTGCTGGGGTGAGATGGAATATCAGTGCAGTTTTAATTTGCATTTCTCTCATGACTAATGATGATGAACATTTTTTCATGTATTTATTTGCCATTCATATTTCTTCATCTGAGAACTGTGTATTCATTTCAGATGCCCATTTTTGGATTGGGTCTTTGGATTTCGCAGGTCTGATTTTTTTAAAATTCTTTTTAAGTTCTAGACAGAAGTCCTTTGTCTGAGGAGCTGTCCATGAAGATATTTTTTCCCAATTTGTGGGTTTGCTGTTCACTCTGCTGGAAACCTCTTTTGACATGCAGAAACTCTTTAATAAGATGTGGTCCCAGTTATTGATTCCGGGAAGTATTTCCCGTGTACTTTGGTTCTTGTTCATGAATTCTCTTCTTACCCCTATATCTTTGAGGTTTTTACCTACTTTGTCTTCCAGCAGTTTTAGTGTTTGTTTTAATATTTGGATCTGTGATCCATTTAGATTTGAGTTTAGTGTATGGTGATAGACATGGGTCTAGTTTTAGTCTTCTGCATATGGACAGCCAATTTTTCCAGCAGCATTTGTTAAAGAGACTGTCATTCTTCCAGCGAGCATGTTTGGCCCCTTTATCAAAGATGAGGTGGTTCAGTGAGTTTGCAGTTGTGGTTGTATCTTCCAATCTATTCCACTGATCCTCGGGTCTGT